>APFE030902684.1:16873-109481 GCA_000404065.3 Pinus taeda | reverse complement strand
TACATGGGTACAACAATATAATAAGGGGGTTTTACTAATAACAATAAAGGGTTACACTAGTAGTATAGGGGCCTAACAGTCCTACCTCAATATCGGGGTTGAGTGGGCTATGGGGTTGGACATACTCACCCATATTGGCCAAAATTTGGGCCAATTCATCTTCTTATGAAAGGTTTTGCAATGGGCTTTCACTGGGTTGCTCTACTTCCTCCCCTTCTTCTTCGCTGGAGTGCTCAGTTTCCTCTTCTGTTTCCTCTTCTTCATTTTCCCCTCCTTCAAGTTGTGGGGGTTGCTCGTCCTCTGAGTTGTGTATTTCTACAGGATAGCTACTGTTTCCTTTGGAATTTCCCAGCATTCCTCTACTTCTCCCCAATCTGACGGATTGTCTTCATTTCTGTGGTCTAATTGATGTGCTAGCGATGTTTTTTCGTTTTGGGGTTGGCAAGGCCAGTCCCCCATCTATTGAGAAAATCAATTCTTCCCAACTACTCTGTTGTTGAGCGAGACTGTAACTGACTATTAGTTGAATTAAACCATGATGACTTACTATTGATTCTACATGACGAGATTTTCTTATACTTCGGGCAGCATCATGCAATAAAAAATTTAAGTACATGGGCAAATTCACAGCACATTTTTGTTTTAATACAGCTAACAGTTTGAGATGGCGTGGTCTTACCACGTCTTTTTTTCCATCGCAAGTGATGTAGCTTTGGACAATTCTGGCCAATTCTACCCAAGGCTCTCCCAGGGTTGCCAACAGGACTCCTTTTCCTTTGACAGTAAGGTTCTGTCCTTCGTGCCGGAAGATGGTTATAATGTCTTGCAGTCTCATCTTTTTGAAAGTCCATACTAGTCCAATGACTGTCAGTCCCAAAACTTCAGAAATTATCACATATGTTACTACTATTTTTCTCCCCCTCACCATGGAATGATCTTCCTGCAGATTCTGCAAAAATTCAATTGCCACTGTCTCATTAGACTGTTGTAGACAGTTAAGGTAGGCAATCCATCTTGCCCTTACTAAGATTTCGCGTGCAGCGTCAGAGACCATTAACACCTACGGTTCGCCGCGAATTGATCTGCCTCCAATTTTGTTCAAGCTTGGCACACTGTTAAAAAGCACAGAGATGACGATGGAACATCAAGTTCTTCAAACTTTAGCTCACTGTTAATTTTTACAGAGCAAAAACACAAAAATGGCGATGGAACAGCAAGCTGTGCATATTGGGAAATACAATACCGTTAAACTTGCTATTCCCGAGTTTTGATGGAGTCATAATACCTCCAAATAATGATTTGACATGTATTCCAGTGCATTATGGAGGTCACTCGCGCCCCCTTGAAATGTGATAGGCTATCCTCAGCCGGAAAATAAAGGAGCAGCATGCTGAACTGCAATCGTACAATAGAATAAAGGAACGACGTATAGATCCATGACATGTTTACAAAAATGAACGGATTACTAAAATCAAGGCTTATGATGGAAATTGCGAATAAATATGGAAATGTCGTGATATGATGCGAAAAATAGAGGATAGGACAGCTGATGTAAGTAAAAGTTCTTATGCGGTCATTATCCACTTTAACCATTATGATTGATTTATAAATGATTTTCATGTATAAAAGGTTCAAAAGGGTTATATAACATAATCTCATTTGAAATCGATATAAATAGATAAGAAGAAGGGTTTATAATGACTATTGGTGTATGAAAAATATGACTTCAATAACATCAGCAAAGTTCTATTGCCCACAGGTGTCCATAACCTTGACAGAGTTGCTTATTTCACCCTTGGAACCATAATCCTTTGTGTATGCCTAGGAAAGTGTTTTACGATGTCAGAATGGAGGCCATTGTGTTGGCTTGGTAACCAGATGAATCACAATGCCATTCACCAGGTAGGAGTGAAAGGTGGGCAGGTCGGCTCGTGATGAGACCTCATGTTCCAAGGACTTTTTATTTTTCTGATGTGCCTCTTGGATCATATCCCTGGTGTAGTGGCCATAGTGGGAATGCCACTTCACTTTCTTCCTTATGATCATGGTAGGCTGGCTCTTGATGAGACCCCCTATCCTTCATCTGAAAAATCATGTTAGTAATCATATAGATATGTATTTTTCTCTTTTTCTTTTCTTTTCTTTTATATAGCACTTTCCCATTTATATACAGAGGGTGGCTCAACACTCCTTAAGAGTAGGGATGGTGGAAGAAGTCTGAACATCTCAATAGAAGAAAATATGCCCTTATTCTTATTCAATAATAATAATCAAAGATAATTATGAGAATTAGGGAAGAACCTACATGATAAAAATTATCAATCAATTTGAGTTTTAGTGAAAATAAGGACAACAAACTGATACAAATAGTTGTGTCCTTTCCTTTTTCTTATCAATACAAAGTAATCTCATTAAAGATGATAATTTTTCTTTGATTTTCTTATTTCAGTAACCTCTAATTTTTGTGTCATTTCATAAATTTGTATCTTTGCCTTGAAAAGATCATGAAGAGTGAAACGCTATTCACAAAAACTCTTAAAAAAGTGTTGATATTTAAGAGGAACAAAAAAAAGGCACTCAAAAAGTGTTGTTCCTTAGATGGAACAGCTGTTGTTCCTTAAGAGGAACAGCAAAAAGACAGCTACACGCAAAACTGCGGTTCCTTTAAGAGGAATGGCTGAAAGGAAAAAAATTGGACGTGAAACTGTTGTTCCTTAAGAGGAGCAAAAACTATTCCTTAGCTAGAACAACAAGTAAAGCAGATGCAAAATGAAGTGTTGATCCTTAGGTAGAACAACCCAAAAAACAATCCAAATCAAAACTGTTGTTCCTTAGAAGGAACGACAAAAGGTAAAAAGAAATAGCAAAACTACTATTCCTTTAAAAGGAATGACAACTATTCCTTAAATGGAATGGATGTTGTTCCTTAAGATGAACAACAATTGTTCCTTAAATGGAACAACAAAATAAAATACACGCAAATAGTTGTTCCTTAAGAGGAACAACAAAATAAGAACACACAAAGTTGTTGTTCCTTAAGAGGAATGGCCGATGTTCCTTAGGAGGAACAACAAAAATAGAAACATGCGAAAGTGTTGTTCTTGAAGAGGAACGTCTGTTATTCCTCAAGAGGAACAACAAAAAGAAAATACACGTGGATTGTTTTTCCTTAGGAGGAATAACAAAATATGAACATGCAGAGTTGATGTTCCTTAAGAGGAAAGGTTGTATTTCCTTAGGAGGAATAGAAACTGCTCCTTAGGAGGAACAACAAAAATAGAAACATGCAAAAGTGATGTTCCTTAAGAGGAACGGTTGTTGTTCCTTAAGAGGAACATCAACTGTTTCTTAAGAGGAACAACAAAAATAGAGACATGCAGAAGCACTGTCCCTTAAGAGGAACGGTTGCTATTCCTTAAGAGGAATAACAACTGTTCCTTAAGACGAACAACGAAAATAGAAATACGAAAAAGTGTTGTTCCTTAAGAGGAAAATTTGATGTTCCTTAAGAGGAATAACAATTATTCCTTAAGAGGAACAACGAAAATAAAAACACGCAGAAGTGTTGTTCCTTAAGAGGAACAACGAAAATAAAGCATCAAACAGTTGTTCCTTAAGAAGAACAACAAAAATATATGGAAACTGTTCCTTGAGAGGAATGGCTGATGTTCCTTAAGAGGAACAACAAAAAAAAATATAAGCACGCAAGATTACTATTCCTTAATAGGAACGACTACTGTTCCTTAAGAGGAACAACACGAAAATTAAATAAAGTAACCTCTGTTGTTCCTTAAATGGAAAGTTTGTTGTTCCTTAAGAGGAACAACAGTTGTTCCTTAAGAGGAACAACAGTTGTTCCTTAAGAGGAACAACAGTTGTTCCTTAAGAGGAACAATAGTTGTTCCTTAAATGGAATAGCACTAAAATCTATACAAAAAAATAGTTTATACAAGAAAAATTAAAGAGAAAATTTTATATACAAAATTCGAAAACACAGGAATTGTTCAGTGAATTAATGCTGAGGAGGGGTTATCTTCCTCAGCAAGAATTTGCATACTAGAATCTTCCCGTAATTGCTGGTAAAAGGATTCCCTGGTAAGCGATTTGTGATAAAGTTGCACTTGATGACCATTCACTTTGAAAGAATGTCCAGATCCATCAATGGTTGTCAATGTAATGGTTCCATTGTCATGCACTTTCTGTATCTCATAAGGTCCAAGCCATCGTGTCTGGAGTTTCCATGGGAAATCCTAAAACCTTGAATCGTATAGGAGTGACCAGTCTCCTTCATGGAATATTTTCTTTTTAATAAGGGCGTCATGCCATTTTCCTCTCCGTTGTTGAATTAATGCAGTGTGTTGAAGAGCTGAGAGCCTGATTTCATCTAACTCATTGATTTGATGTAATCTACTGATCTGGGCTTGATTTAAATTCAAACCCACTGCCTGCGTTGTTCTTAATGTTTGAATTTTGAATTTGATTGGGAAGATGGGTTCTTTTCCAAATACTAATTGATATGGTGAATACCCGTGGTCTTTCTCAACATTGTGCAGTATTCCCACAAGGCCTTCGGAATTTTTGAAGCCCAGTCACGTCTGTGTGATGCAACTATTTTTGTAAGTATTGCCTCAATCACCTTATTAGTGCTTTCTACTTGGCCATTTTCCTGTGGGTGGTATGGAGTTGTAATTTTGTTCAGAATGTGGTAATTTTTTAATGTTGCAGCAATCTTATTACCTACAAATTGTTGTCCTCCATCTGTAATTATGTCCCTCGGGGGGCCATATCGCACAAA
This sequence comes from Pinus taeda, assembly GCA_000404065.3. NCBI lineage: Eukaryota > Viridiplantae > Streptophyta > Pinopsida > Pinales > Pinaceae > Pinus > Pinus taeda. The sequence goes on along the minus strand of APFE030902684.1, from coordinate 104,686 downwards.
TAATTGGAAAATAAAATGTATCACTAACTCCTCTATAGCTCTTGGTGGTGCCTTTGCTTCAACCCATTTAGTAACATACTCTATTGCAACCAGTATGTATGTTTTTTGATTTCATGATGGGTTAATAGGACCAATAAAATTGAGCGCCCATTCCTCAAATGGCTTGATTACTAACTGGGGGTTCAGTGACATCTCATCATATTGTCTAGAGCATCCCACCCTCTGGCAGCTATCACAGGCTTGAACAAAATTTTTAGAATCTTTAAAGATAGTGGGCCAGTAATAGCCTATTTGTAAAAATTTGTGACCAGTCCTGCGGTCTGCAAAATGTCTGCCACATGGCCCATCATGGCATGTTTTTATAATGTCAAATACTTCATCTTCTCGGACGCATCTTTTGATGTGCATATCTACCCCTGTATGAAATAAGTAGCCCCCAATCCAAGAGAATCGGGTATTGTGCTGCACTATTTGTTTTCATTCATTAGGAGTTAGATGGTTGGGTAATTTGCCTACTGCTAAGTAATTTGCAACGTCGACATACCATGGGGTTCTGATAGTAACAACAAACAAATGTTCACCCGGAAATTGATCTTTGATTGCTATTGCATCCATTGGCTTTGGAATTCGTGAGAGAAAGTTAGCTACAGGATTCTCCTTTCCAAGTTGATCCTTAATTGTGATGTCAAATTCCTGTAAGAGAATCAACCATCTTGTCACTCTTCCATTTGTAATGGGTTTATTTGCTAAATATTTTATGGTAGAGTGATCTGTATATAAAACTACAGGATACCAAGTTATATAATGTCTAAATTTATTTACAACATATATTACATCTAAAGATTCTTTTTCAGTCACATTATAGTTTATGTTAGCAGGAGTAAAATTTTTGCTAATATAATAAATTGCATATGCCATTTTATCTTCTTCCTTACCAAGAACCACTCTGATTGCTGTGTCTGAAGCATTAGATGAAATTTGGAATGGAAAATCCCAATTTGGGCCCCTTAGCATTGCGGCTATTAATACAATCTTTTTTAGATCCTCAAAAGCACAGTCACACTTGTCTATCCAAATGAAGTCAATGTTCCATGTTAGTGCATATAAAGGTGCAACAATTTGAGAAAAATGCTTTATAAATCTTCTATAATAACCAAAAAATCCCAAAAAACTGCGTAACTCTGTTTGTGTAGTAGGAGTAGGTATTAACAAAATTATCTGAATTTTAGCTGGATCTACCTTTATTCTAGCCGCTGAAATATAATGACCTAAGATGAGTCCCTTGATCATCATCATATGACACTTTTCATGGCTCAAATAGAGCATGGTGGCAATGCATCTTTGCAACACTTTTTCTAATGTTTGTAGTGTTGCCTCAAAGTCATCCCCGTAAGGTGTGAACTCATCCATATATACTTTGAGCCCTTCATTTATTAAATCTGAAAAAATGTTGAGGAAAACCCTCTGAAATGTGGCAAGGGCATTGCATAGCCCAAAGGGTAAGACCCTGTAAGAAAATGTTCCCCAAGGACAAGTAAAAGTAGTTTTATCCTGATCTTTAGGGGAATCTAAATTTGATTGTATCCACTAAAGCCATCTAGGAAAGAAAAAAATTTCTTTCCTGCTAATTTGTCTAATACCTAATCAATGAATGGAAGGGGGAAGTGGTCTTTCTGGGTTGCTTTGTTCAATTCTCTGTAGTCTACATATATATGCCACTTTCCATTTTTCTTTGGCACCACTACTAATGGAGAGACCCACTTTCTATCAGATATTGGGTAAATAAAGTTTACATCTAAAATTGTTTGCAATTCAGCTTTCACAATATCCTTAAGATGAGGGTTTAATCTCCATTGGGGTTGGCGAACAGGTCTAGCATCCTTTTCTATGTAGATGTGGTGTGTACACAACTGGGGATCAATTCCTTTCATGTCTGAGTAATCCCATGCAAAAGCTTCCTCATATTTTCTCAGTAGTTGGACGAGCTTTTCTTCTTGTTCAACAGTAAGGTTTTTGTTAATGTTCAAAGTTTTTCCTAGCTCAATCTCTATGGTTTTGCTATTATAAACATAGGTGGTTGGTATTGATTTATCATGAGTATCTTTTAGGGGATCTTCTTCTACTTCATTATGAAATGTTGCCTCGATCATGTGACATGGTAGATGGGATCTGTTTTCTGGTTGGTTAATGAAGTTTTTAATGATTTTGTCCTCTATTTGGTCCTTAAATTCAAGGGCATGTTCTACTGTTAGTGGTGATCTAATGTTTTCAGTTAGCTATGATACAGTTTTTTTTTTTTTTTTTTTTTTTTCTCGATTATTGTTAAGCTTGGCTGGGCTGGAGGGTACAAGAATAAATTATTTACATTGATTCCTCTTGCTATAGTAATTTTTCCTTGTCGACAGCCAATCTAAGCATCAACAGTTGCTACCCAAGGTCTACCTAGAATTAAGGGGTGTCCATCCAATTGGATTTTAGGATTAATGATCAGAAAGTCTGCAGGGTACTCCTAGGAGTCTATAGATACCATTACATCATGTAATTTTCCTTCGGGTCTGACTACCGATCGGTCAACCATCTCTAATAAGGTTGTGGTTGGGTTTAATGATGTAATGCCAAGTTTTTGACAAGTGGTGGTTGTCAGAATATTGATTGCAACTCCTAAATCAGCTAAGGCATTAGGGAACGAGCATCTAATGATTTTCACCCTGACTATGGGATATCTTGGGTGCTCATATTTTATAGGTGCTTCCCTTCCTGATAGTAAGTCAGATAAGGTACCAACTACTTGGACAGTTGGATTAGTTGTTATTTTCCTCTTTGGCTTTTTTATACATAATCCTTTGATAGTATTTGTGTAAATTGGGATGTCTTGGATAGCCTGGAGGAGTGGAATTTTTATACACAATTTTTTTAGTTCTCCTAGAAGATCAAAGTCACAATGTTCTATTGGGCAAGGTATGAACAATCATTCTGGGAATAGTGGAGAAGAGGTGGTTGCTTGTTCATGAGTTTGTTGTCTAACCAAGTTCTCTTCTTGTGGTGTTTGTTCTAAAGGTAATGAATTTTCCACTAGAACATTTTTATTTCCTTGTGATTCTATTATATGCCCAGATCTTAATTGAAGGTCATTGCACTCCCTTAACTCAGTTTCTGGTTTTGGTCCTTCAATTATTTGCACAGATTGAACCGGTCTATTGTTGGGGTTTGGGTTGGGTGGGGCTGGGAGTTGTGGCCTTAAGTTGGTCTAGGGATTTTGTTGCAATGTATAAGGTGTTGGTAGTGTAGGTTGAGGGACAGGAATCATTTTGGCTGGCTAATTCATAAGTCTTTGCTAGTTCGACTACCAGGTTTGACTCTGCCAGGTGGAGGGTGACCATTGTCTTGAATATGCATTATTTTTCCAAAATGGTGGACAGTAAGGAAAGTTCGGCCAATTGGTTTGATTTGTCTGATTTGGCCATGGTGATATGGGGAATGGCTACTGTGACTAGCTAGAGAAAGGTGGTTGATTCTGCCACATTCCATTATATGTTGAGCATTATACTGAGGAGACTGAAGAGAAGGGGATGGATCAACGAGCATACCTATTTGTCGTGGCTGCCACTTGTAGCGCTAATTTAGTAGTAAACTGGTTCTATTTCTTCTTCTACTTCTTTGTAGACTGCTTTCAATCCTGGGAGTGAGGGGTAGCTTTCTGTGGAGTGATATTTTGTGCAGTTGGTGTAGACTTGGACTATATCCAACAGGCACTCTTTGTGGCTATGTTTCTTTTTGCATCTAGGGCAAAATATTGCCAAATTTTGTTCTGCTTCTACATGCTTTTGTTTAGGTTGCATAATTTCAAGCTATGTTATTAGAGCTGCTAGAATATGAGTCTTGAAATCTTCTAGTATATTGCAGATTTCTGCATGGGTTATACCTCCACCGGAGATCTTGTTATCCCTTGTGATCATGTCACGTTCTACTGGCTTCAGTCTTGTGCTTCCTCTTTTGAACTCCTGATACACAAATCAATGATGTCAGCAAAATTTTCTTGATATATGTCACCTTTGCCCATAATGTTTAATGTTTCAACCCATTGTTCTTTCATCCCTTTAATTAATGTAGTTTTTAACACAATTTCAGGCAAGGGTAAAGATGCATAAGGAGATCTCTGAAGATTGTATTGAAAGCGTTCTACATATTCCTCCAGTGTTTCACTAGGTCTTGATGTCATTTGAAATATTTCATCATTTAATTCTCTGGACCTACAATAATCCTGATATTTCTTTAGAAAATCAATTTTCATCTGATCCCAGTCGTTTATAACACCTCCACCCCATAAACCATCGTAAAGATGCTCCTTTTAATGTGGAGGGAAATAATTTTAGTTTTTAGGGATCGGTGATATAGTCATACCCCCGCCATAATACATCAAAATCAAACATAAATGCATCTGGATCGTATGATGTTAGGCCATGGAATGTAGGAATATTCTGGAGAGGAATGACCTTCATAGGTGCATTAACTGCAGTGTCCACGATGGGATATTGCAGTGTGGAGGTTTTAGGTGTTGGCTGGTTCTTGGCCATTTGATCAAGTATGTGCCAATACCCTTTTGGGATTTCTAGGGAGTTATTCCTAGGATGACTAGAAGGAGTAGGAATGAGCTTAACAACACGTCCTTGGTCTGGGATAATAAGTGTTCCTTGCTGAACTATGATCTGGGGGGATCTTGGCTCCTCAAGTTCTTTTGCTTTGTTTTGGATGATCTTGACAACACTCCCCTTATCTGGGCTGCTGAGTTTTTGAACTATTTCGAGAGGGGGTCTTCGCTGCTTTGTTTCCAATGTTTCTCCTCCTCCTTCACAAAGATTACTAGAATTCCCTTCTTGTAATGAAATTGGGCGAGAATTCTAAATTTCTTGAAAATCTTACTCAATCTGTTTTGTTTTGCTGTGCACCTAAGCTAAGGCTACAGATGGTGAGCCTGTGGCCCGAAGGGAGCCAGTAGGTTATCTAGAAGCAACCTTTCTAGGGCCCACTAATGGCTGAGATTCAACTTTCTTAAGGATATTGCCTATGAAGTTTGATCGACCAAGCGTCACCAGTCCCTTAGCTTTGTCAGGTTTGGGTAGTGGTTTTGGAGTATTTTCAAGTTTCTTCTTCTTAGTCATACACACAACTCAAATATTTATTTCTACCCAAAAAAATTAACAATTTTTCTAGAAAGTGGGCGGGGGAGTAGGGATTTTACATGCTCCATACGCATGTTCTTACCTTCCATTTTTGTTTCCCATGTTTCTCCTCCTCCTTCATGGAGATTACTAGAATTCCCTTCTTGTAATGAAATTGGGCGAGAATTCTCAATTTCTTGAAAATCTTGCTCAGTCTCTTTTGTTTTGCTGTGCACCTCAGTAAAGGCTACAGATGGTGAGCCTGTGGCCCAAAGGGAGCTAGTAGGTTGTCTAGAAGCAACCTTTCTAGGGCCCACTAATGGCTGAGATTCAACTTTCTTAAGGATATTATCTATGAAGGTTGATCGACCAAGGGTCACCAGTCCCTTAGCTTTGTCAGGTTTGGGTAGTGGTTTTGGAGTATTTTCAAGTTTCTTCTTCTTAGTCATACACAAAACTCAAAAATTATTTCTAACCAAAAAAATTAACAATTTTGCTAGAAAGAAGGCGGGGGAGTAGGGATTTTACATGTTCCGTATGCAGGTTCTTACCTTCCATTTTTAATACCCAATTCTCTCCAAATAGGCACTCATAAGATGCACACTACTCTTTTAAAAAAATGGCTACACTCTCCCCGGAAACGGCGCCAAAATGTTGAGTGATAAAAGGCGTCTTTCTAACTCCTATTTATCCTACATTAATTATCAATCCAGGTAAGATTTTCTATTTCAAGAGTGTACACAGTTTGTGGCAGCTATTTATTCAAGAGTAATGTTTCTAAATTGCAGTACAGTGCTTTCAAATACAAGAGTAAATGGATGCTTGAAATAAAACTTACTTGCAATTAAAAGAAACTCAATGCTCTGAAACTAAATCATTCACTCAGGAAATTAACAACAATTATCAGCCAAGGATACAGTAGAAATAACTCTTTCCTCTTTTAACTAATGTAAATGAAATCAAACATAAATAAGGTCCTCAATCTGAGAACTCTGATAGTAATAGCCAATGTCCTTTACAGTTGTTGATCTCACACTCCACAATAGATGACCGATTGGAAATGACAATGAATTAAATCAACAATGTTGCTCATAGAAATGGGATAAATATGCTAGCTATAACAATTCCGAAAGGCAAAACCAAATAGTTGTAGAAAGGAAATGAACAACAATGCAATTTAGTAGAAATGAATAGCGGAACTTATCAAATTGTAATGAACAACAAAGTCAGTTTACTGGAATGAACATCGAAAATCTGTAATTGAAATGAATAGCATAACAATATAGCTATAGAGAATAATAATCTTATTGTGATGAGAAGGAACGACAATGCAATTCAGTTACAGCATATATAATGAAACAATTCATAAATTCTCAAAACAGGGAACATTAAAGCAATGCAATTCCAATAAACAAAGATCAAACCAAACCATCACACAACAAAGATTGTAAAGGAATGGTACAAAATAGAAAGTGGATCCACCAGGGCCAGTCCCTTAGCCGCTAGTGAAGCACTGCCAGACTACTTCAGTATAAAATAAGGAACGACAACCAGATTATATATTAATCATATGCAAAAAAGGTTACAACCAATCGTACTATGTTTTAATCAATGAGAGTCGATGATCAAGGTGAAAATACAACAGTAAGTTTTGAATAATGATGATGAATGAATGAATCCCCATTATTTACAAGTGTTGTCCCTTTTATAATGGCTAGGTAGATAAAACAGGAATAAAAGATAGACTTTGAAATAGCGATCCCTTAGGATCAAGAGATCCTAAGGGATCCGCTCAATCTTCTAACTGTCGTCAACTCTTTGTCTTTTGCACTGATGTTGTGATCTTTTTTGTTATTATCCTTAACTACATGCTCCAATCTTGACCTACTTGTCTGGATATGGCTTCCTGGTGAAGGAACAACAGTTACTCTGTTTTGCCTTTTCCTCCGGAATTCCTCCGGAATGGTAATTTTCCATTTCTTCTCTTTCCTACATGAGAAAAGGCAATAATTAACTAAATTGCAATAATCAATAACTCCCTAGTTTTCACTATAATTCTTTGATATATTACCATCTTAGAATATAAAGGAGATATGATTAAGGAAAAAGATGAGGAAATAAATGTCAAATTCATACCTTTTCCATAGCTCAACAACATGCTAAGAGAGCACACAGATTCCTTTGCCTAGAGTTATCAGGAAATGAAGTGAGTGCACTCTTCATTGTGTACTCACCACATTTACATCAACGAAGGCTGCAAGCTAGTGTGTGACCTAAGAGGAGAATTAACCCAACCCTCAAAGATGTAGTCAAAGAAGAACTGTAGAAGTTGTTGGATGCAGGGTTCATTTACCCCATCTTAGATAGTGAGTGGGGGTCTCCTCTAGTTTTGGTCCCAAATAAGAATGGAAAATGGAGGATCTATGTGGACTACAAAGAGTTAAACAAAGCCACTAAAAAGGACCATTTCCCTCTACCTTTCATTGATCAAGTCATGGATGGTCTTATAGGAAAGAAGCTCCTCTCTTTCCTATATGGATTAAGTGGTTATAATCAGATCCAAATCAGCCCAGAGGACCAAGATAAAACCACCTTCACTTGTCCTTTGGGTACCCTTGATTATAGAGTCCTACCTTTTGGATTATGTAATTCCCCTTCCACTTTTCAAAGGGAAGTCCTAAAATTCTTTAGTTGGGTTATCCATAACTCCGTAGAAATCTATATGGATGCCTTCACTCCCTATGGGGGTGACTTCCTAGAGGCTCTCTCCAACTTGGGGAAAGTAATCAAGAAATGCATCGAAATGAACCTATCCCTTATCCCTCAGATGTGTGAGTTCTTGATGAATGTATGGACTATTCTCTAGAAAAGTAAATATTAGGGGAATGTTTAAAAATAAGAAAATCTTCTACACACATGAATATATTGATGGTATTTCAAATGGTGAAGAAGGTAAGTTTGATCAAGAATATCAATTTCTTATGTCGTTTGAAGATTAATGTATTGATGAGTCAAATGATTTTTTTATGGATACCCTAGAAGAATAGGATAATATCATTGAAGAATTAGCTCATCTTAAAATTCTTCTAGAAGAAGCTAAATTAGCATAATAATCCCTGAAGAAATAAATCCTAGAAAAGGAGAGGCATAGTGAAAAATTAGAACTAGAAATAGTAAGTCTAAGAAAGGAACTTGAGAAAAAAAAAGTTTAAACCTTAGATTTGTTGAAGGTTCTGAGGTCCTAGAAGAAATCATCAAAGTACAATGCTCTCCTCTAATAAAAACAAGTCTTGGATACAATGGAGAATTGTCAAAGACTCTAAAATCTTCTGAAATGGGTATAGGAAGCTATCTCAATGCAATAAAGGGAACCAATCAACAAAATTCTAGCTCTCGGGAAAGGAATGAGGGATCAAATGTCTCTCAGGTAAAACATCCTTACCACAATCAAAAAGGAAACTACCCAAAAAAGGTACTATACTCCCAAGAACTTCTACTTCAATGGTCAATGCTTCACTTGTCATAATTTTGGTCATAAGGCTACTCAATGACTTGCTTATACAATTACCATGGCTAGAGAAGAAGGAAAATAAAAGAATAAGATTGGGTTAAATAAATACTCTTACAATACTTTCTCACCTCTCCAGAATGAAGTAGAATTTTCCTTTAGCAATAACTTTGGGCATATACAGACAAAATGCAGAAGAAGAATGAGACCAACTCTTCATAATGAAAAAAAGCAAGCAACATCCAAGGTATGGAAAAATAAAACCATAGAATCTGAAAATTGTGGTTTAGCTTTGTATGAAGGAGATCAAGAAAATTTGTGGTACATTGATAGTGGATGCTCAAAACATATGATAGGTGATAAAGATAATTTTATGTCTTTTAATGAAATAAAGAAAGAAAAGAACGTAACCTTTGGAGAATAACTCACTTGCTGCTATCAAAGAGAAAGGAACTATTTTGCTAATGAATAAGGTTAAAGATAGAAATGTTTTTTTTGTTGATGGATTAAGACATAAACTATTAAGTCTTAGTGAAATGTGTTACCAAGGGCATGAGGTTGTCTTTAGATCAAAGAATTATGTGGTACGGAATATCGATACAAGTAAAATCATTATACAGGGAACAAGAACTATAGGTAATGTATATGGCTTGGAAGGTGACCAAGAACATTGTTACATGAGAAAATCAGAAGAAATATGGTTTTGGCACAAAATTTTGGGACATATAATCTCCACTCAATTACACAAGTCAAGCAGAATGGGAGTAGTAAATGACTCGCCTAACATCTCTCTACTAGAAAATGACATATGCAAATCATGTCAATTTGGTAAGAAAAATAGAGTTCAGTTTAATGCTAAAAAAACCACTTCAAGTAATCCACTTCAACTTATTCATACTAATTTGTGTGGTCCTATGAGAAATAAGTATCCTCGGAGTGAACAATACTTCATATTATTCATCGATGATTTTACTAGAATGTGTTGGATTGGCTTATTGAAACATAAAGATGAAGCATTTGATAAATTTAATGTCTTCAAAGATCTAGTAGAAAAATGATAGATTTTATAATTAAATTCCATAGATATGATAGAGCAGGGGAGTTTATATTGATGAGGCTCATCAATAGGTAAATTATATGGGTCTTAATGCCACTCTCCATTTTATTAAAATTGATTTTTCTCACATCTACTTACATATTTTATTATATTTTTCTTAGTGAGAAGGGTAAAGGTGAGATGTTATGTCATGTGGCCTAATATACATTAATTGTAGGAATTGGAGCATTTTTGCACTAATTTAAGTGTAATAACTCGAAGTGGACAAGAAAGAGGGATTTTACGATATTTGTCTCCCTCCTTAACTCCTCAAATGATTCGAAGATTCCTACAAGCCAACCTAAGCCAACCCAATTCATTGGTAGCCAAGCCAGTGATAGTGAAGACAAGTCATTCTCGAGTTTGGAAACCAAGTCTCCCTAATTTTTAGGAAGTTGTTTGTAGCTTCAGTTTGTATAAATAAGAAGGCCAGGGGCGTCATTAGGATTCGATTTTTTGTTGTAGCCAAGAAGAAATTTAGATCTGAAACATTGTGAGTGCTAACCTTATGTTGTATTTGACATTTTGATGATAATGAGAAGGTTTACCTTGATCTAGCACTGACTTGACTCAGACGGTTGAAGCTCTTGGGTTAGGGCCCAACACTAGCAGTAGAGGTTCCTCTTTTTGTACATGTATTCTTATATTAAAATCATAGTTATATACTGAAGTTATTTCTACTTTGTTTAGTTTAAGAAGTATTTGAATGATTGTTTAGTCTTGTTTCCATTAGTTGAAGAAGTAGATCAGTGGTACAATAGTGAGAAATAATTCTTTAGGAAATCTTCTGATAGTGGCCTCTTCCTCATCCCCCTCATGCGATCATGGTTTGAGGGCCCCACTCTCACCACCCCAAAAACATATTTATATTTTGATCATTACATAGCTGAGGGTTCATTGTCGAACAGATCATGTTTATGATTTCTTGGAAGCACCTACAATTGTCATTTTGTTTCTTGATTTTGTTGTAGTTTAAGAAGTCATTTAATTTCATAGATCTAGTCATCATCCATCAATAAATTAGTTTTCTCAAATTCAACTCATCTTTTCCCTATTTATATGAAGTTATGAATAAATGAGGAGAATAACATTTTTTTCTGTGGGGATTTTTGATCTATAGGGAGGAAATCATCGCACCAGCTTCATATAAGTCTTCTCCACCTTTTGCCAAGGCCTACCAATGCCTAATCCAAATTTGTTTTGCAGCCACCTTGGGTAAATCCATCCATCCTAAACTTCTAGGATGGACCTTGGGTAATGTGCACCTTACCTACACCTTATTTCACCATCAAGCATCTTTCCAACACTTAATTTAACCTTCAATACCTTCCTATAGCCTTCAACTAACTTCCTATAGAAAACCAGGACATCATATAGTAAACTAGGACATCCTGTAGTAGTTCTTGTAGAAGCTACAAGATCTCCTATAGGAGCCTGTTTAAACCCATTTTGAGCATAAATGATAGTCTGAGGATAGGGTGGGCCCTCCACTTCACTTCCATGCCCCTCAATGTCATTTTAGACCATATTTTCAATACCTTTCTCCCATGCAAATATCATATTGTTTAACTTAGCATTTACGTTTCCAAACAAAAATTCAAAAGACTCCTTTTCTGCCATTTCAACATGAGATAGCTAGTGCATGTATACATCAATCATAGAATGAAAGGATAACTCCCCATGTCCACTTAGTCCAAATAGCGAGATGATAGAATGCAATGTTAGATTAGTTATTTTCTCCAAGTAATGTGTGTCATTTCTTAGCTAGATTATATAATGGCATTTCATAGCACTTTCCATTCAACACTTTCATTTTCTAAATAGGTAAGCATTTACTTTCTTTCATTAAATATTAGTTGTACATTCACTTAGCAGTTAGACTCCTATTCAATAAAAGACTGGTTTGAAAACCCTAGTGATCTATTTCCCTATTTGAAAAGTGACAAGATTAGATTGTTGCATCTACTGTGCATATAACATTGTCACCTCCAAGTTTGTAGAAAACCCTAGGTTGATAAATTAAAGTTGGGAGCTCTAGGACTTGCAACATCCTTGCTGCAATACTAAGGCTCATCACTTTTTGGCGCCATTGTTGGGCAGGTGTCTAGGTAGATGTAATTTCTTCTTTCCTTTCTATTTGACATTCAGTAAATAGTTGCCATTTCTACTTTCTTTTTGTTTTGCATTCAATATATAGTTGCAATTTCTACTTTCTTTCTATTTTTCAAGTAATTATGAAAAAACCTTTTAAAAAAAAGAAAATTTCTTTCATGCCTTGTAGGAGTAGAGACAATTTAAGAAAAAAAAAGTCCAAATACCCCCACACGATTAGAAACCCAACCTTTCCTCTTCTTCAATGGATATCATCTTCCCTCTCTGACTACAAGTGAGTTTGAGGACCCATTAGGTGAGCCACAAGAGATCTTTGAAGAACCTATTGGGTTAGAAGAAGAAGAAACCATTCCACACACTTACAAAACGGATGCAAATAGGAATGAAGGTGCTTTCCCCATCAGGGAAACCAATGGAGATGCTAGGATGAAAAGCATAAGCCCCTCTGCCCTTCCTCATTTCCATGGCTTAACCTTAGAAGACCCTGATACCTTTTTTTTTGAGTTTTCTCTCATCTGCAAAACCTATGACTATACCTCTAATGACCAGAAGTTGAAATTGTTCCCATCCACCCTTAAGGATATAGCCCTGCACTGGTTTATGGGTTTACCTAGGGATAACATCACTACCTAGGCTCAGATGTAGCAATCTTTCAATGAAAAGTATATGGACTACTATAGGTCCAAGGATACCAAAGAAGAAATCTTAGGGGGATTAGGGAAGATATTCTAGAAACCTTAAACATGTTGTCTGGAGGGGACATCTACCAACTATCTTATGAAGATATCAAGATAGTTTTCAAAAATCATTCTAGGGCAGCGAAAAAGAAGGGTAGGGCTAGTCAAGATTTGGCCAGTTCATCCTCCTCTAACACATCCATCAAAAGTGAAATTGGGAACATGTTGGAGGAATTTAAGAGTGAAATGTTGCATACCCTTCTTCTAAAAATAGACACCATGCAAATTAAGAGGAAGCGGAAGGAAGCAAAAAGAGCTTTAGTTGTCTTTTTCCCTAGATGCAGCATGAGGAACCCTAGAAATGAATGTCAATTGAATATTATAGAGATCTTCTTAGTCTACGAGGAAAACCACTCCACAGACAAGTGCCCTTCTCTGCCTGGATTGAAATTTTTATATCAATGAGCTAAAGGTGTGACTGAACATATTTGCTATATCAACCAAAGGAGGCCTCATGGATCTCGACCATACCAGTAGGGCATACAAGGGGCATCCTATTCATATTACAACCCCAATAAAAATGCATTCATTCCCCCTTGGTGTCCTCCTACTCATCCTTCATGGTCCACACCTTATCCTTGGTCTTATGCACCTCAATACCATTCCCAACCTACCAATCAATCATTTAAGCTATATGCTCCCCCACAACCTTAGTGGAATATCCCATCACATAGGTGGAGGTGCCCATTCAACCAATCTCCAGCCTTACTTCCTCCGCCTCCATCTAAACCACATCTCCTTCACCCTGCTCCACCTAAGCAACCTCAGATGCCTGCTCAACCAAATCCAAACCCAAACAACAAGCAGGCACAACAGGTCTATAGTGGAGAGACATCCTACCATGCATATGTTGTAGAAATTCAAGAAATTAACCTCAGGACTGGAAGAGTACTTCCAAATAACCAACCTCCATATCCACCTGAGGATATTGAAGAGGAAAATTAAGAGAGTGTTCCTCAAACCAATCCACCTCCTTTTCTTGAGAGACTAATTCATCCTAGCTAGCACACCCTAGGAGAGACTGAACTTCTAAGTGAAATGAAAAACTTGTGTCTTAAAATCCCACTCCTCTAAACTATCAAGGATTCCCCACTGACAACAAGTTAATCAAGGAGAAATTATTCAAACATCCTGGCAGGATAAAGAAAGTCACCCCTACAATTAATGTCATTGGACAATTATCTGACTTAACATTGGGGAGAGTGATTTTGGTGAAGTATCTAGACCCTAGAACTCTTGTGGTAGATGTGCACATTGATGGAATCATTGTCCCCCATACCTTGATTGACCTTGAGGCTGCCATCAATGTCATGACTCAGGAGACCATGCTTAAACTGAATCTCCAAGGATCATTAAGGAAGACCACAATAGTCTTGCAGCTTGCAGACAGATCCATAGTAGCTCCTAAGGGAGTTGTTGAGGATGTGATGGTCTCCATTGATTCCTTGAAATACCCTGTTGACTTCTTAGTTCTCCAACCTAAGACCAAATTCAATTGTTATCCTCTCATCCTTGGAAGGCCATGGCTAGCCACTGCTAATGATTACATAAGTTGCAAGGCCGGGAATATGACCATTAAAAATGGGAATTTGTCTAAACAATTGGTCTTGTACTCTCCTTCTCAACCATCTCTAGAGCATGACTTACCCTTATGGTCAGAATAGGAGGAGAAAGATGAAGTATACCATGCCACATACTAGCCAATATGTACCCTAGATTCTATTATAGGAGGGGGAAACCTGATGAAGATGAACTGATTGATTAAATCCTCCAAAATCAATCCCCCAACACCATGTCTCTTGATGAGTTCAAAAAGAAATATGAAGATAAACCTTGGAATGATTTATGCATGGCTGACTCAAATCCTACTCATGTCAAAATGATAGAATTTGGTCTAGCTAAAACATTGAAAATCAACCCCTCTCTCTGCACATCAGGAAAATAAGTTATGTGACATGCTAAGGGAGCACTTGGACGCCTTTGCTTGGAGTTATAAGGAAATGAAGTGAGTGCACCCTTCGTTGTGTACTCACCACATTTACATCAAGGAAGGTTGCAAGCCAGTGTGGCAACCTCAAAGGAGAATGAACCTAGCCCTCAAAGAGATAGTTACAAAAGAACTAGAGAAGTTTTTGGATGCATGGTTCACTTACCCCTTCTCAGATAGTGAGTGGGTGTCTCATGTAGTTCTGGTCCCAAAGAAGAATGGAAAATGGAGGATCTGTGTGGACTACAGAGAGTTAAAAAAAGCCACTAAAAAGGACCATTTCCCTCTACCTTTCATTAATTAAGTCTTGGATGGTCTTGCAGGAAAGAATCTCTTCTCTTTCCTAGATGGATTAAGTGATTATAATCAGATCCAGATCAGCCTAGAGGACCAAGATAAAACCACCTTCACTTGTCCTTGGGATACCTTTCCTTATATTGTCCTACCTTTTGGGTTATGTAATGCCCCTTCCACTTTTTAAAGGGACATCCTGAGCATCTTTGCTGAGTTATCCATGACTCCGTAGAAATCTATATGGATGAATTTATTCCCTATGGGGGTGACATCCTGGAGGATCTCTCCAACTTGCGGAATGTACTCAATAAATGCAGTGAAATGAAACTTTCCCTTAGCCCTAAGATGTGTCAGTTCTTGATGAATGCAGGGACTATACTCGATCACTCAATATCCCAGGAAGGACTGCAAGTGGGCCCAAATAAAATTGCTATTATAAAGAGGGTCCCTACTCCTCAGAAGTAGAGGGATGTCAGAAGTTTCTTAGGCTTCGATTGACGCTATAGGAGGTTCATAAAGGACTTCACTAAATTAGCCTCACCATTGTTTGGACTACTGGCCAAGGACTTTGAATTTTGCTGGTCAAAAAGATGCCAAGAGGCCCTGTAAACCTTAAAGGAAAAGTTGACTACTACACCCATACTCTGAGGCCCAAATTGAGCTCTTCCTTTCCACATCCATACTGATTCCTTTGACAAATCTATAGGAGTAGCTCTAGGCCAGATAGATGACAAGTTGCATTATGCCATTTACTTCATTAGCAAAAATCTATCCAAGGCTGAATTGAACTATACTATGACTAAAAAGGAGCTCCTATTTGTTGTCCATTCCTTGAACAAATTTAGACACTACATCACTGGTTACCAGACCTTTGTACATACTAAACATGTTTCTATCAAATATTTGATCAACAAGCCTAATGTGAATGCCATAATTATTAGATGGTTTCTTTTATTACAACAGTTTGATCTAACTATCATTGATAAGCCTAGGAGAGAAAATATAGTTGTAGATTTTTTGTTTAGAATTTATTTTCCTACACATGAGGAAGGAATGGTTGATGATCAGCTTCCATATGAGAATTTATTTTCTATTTGAGTTCTCTCTCCATGGTTTGCTAACATAGGTAACTATCTAGTGGTTGCACAGTCCCCTCCAAATCTATCCTCCAAGGAAAAAAATCATAATTGTAAGAAAGAGCACCCCATTCACTTGGATTAGGGGCAGTATCTTCAAGCTAGGCCCAGATAAAATTTTGAGGAGATGTGTCAAGGATGAGGAAGTATTTGACATCCTTCTATCTTGTCATGATGGGCCTTATGGAGGTCACTTTTCATCCAAGAGGACAACCTTCAAGGTATTTCAAGTTGGCTTCTACTGGCCCACTCTCCACTAAGATGTAAGAATATACACCAGTCGATGTGATCAGTGTTAGAGAATGGAGAAACCTACTCCCAAGGATGAAATTCCTTTGCAAAATCAAGTGACTCTAGAGCCATTTGACAAGTGGTGCATGGATTTCATTGGGCCCATTGATCCACCATCAAGGAAGAAAAAGTACATAATTGTATGCATTGATTATTTGACAAATGTGGCTGAGAAAAAGGCTATCAAGCTAGCAACAAAAGAGAAAGTGGCTAAGTTCTTAAGGGAGATTTTATTTTACAAGATTAGGTACCCTAGAGAACTAGTCACTGATCACAAAGCTCAATGCAGATCACACTTGATTGAGATTTTGTTGAGGCAACATAAGATCAAACAAGGAAGTCAACTTCTTCTCATCCTCAAGCCAATGGAGAAGTAGCAGTTACTAAAAGAGCATTAGAAAGCATTCTCACCAAGGTTGTGAGCAACATAAGAAAATATTGGGTTGACAGACTAGTGGAGGCCACTTGGGCCCATAATACAACCTAGAAGACAACGACTGGCTTCACCCCTTATGACTTGGTCTATGGAAAGAAGGCTCTGCTCTCCATTGAGTTTGAGTACAACACTTTGAGAATTGAAACACAGTTGGATTTGGATGTTACAAAGGCATAGTAGGAGAGGCTACTCCAGCTCAATGGTTTTGATGAATTCAAGATGCATGCCCTCCTACACATTGAAATTATTCTAGTACCGAGAAAGGTTTGGCATGAAAACAATATCAAGGACAAAGTTTTTCAAGAAGGATATTGGACTCTTCTATATGACTTTAGGTTTAAGGAATTCAAAGGAAAATTAATGACCAAATGGTTGGGTACATATCTAATAGAAAAGTTCCATGACAATGGGGTTGTGTAAATCAAGACCATTGATGAAGAAGGTATCCCCTTGCTTGTGAATGTGTACAAATTGAAAGTCTATAAAATACCTCTAGCAAGGGAGGAGTTAATACCTACCATCAATAAGGAAGTGAATGTGATTGGAAGTGTCTCTGCTTCCATCTCACCTAATTCTTGAAGACTATTTTTATTTTTGAAAAAATAAAAAAGAAAAAACAATAAGGAACCTAGGTGAAAGCCTCTATGAGGTGCTTGAGGCCAACTCTTGGGTTGAAAACCTCCTTGAGGCAGCCCAGGAGTGAAAAAGGGAAAATAAAAAGATCCCTGGCTAAAAACCTCCCTTGAGGTGCCTAGGGAATAAATGCAGGTTGAAAAAATCCTCTGGGGTGACCTGTGTGTCTTTCAAAGAAAAATAGAAAAACAAAAGCAAAAACACAAATTCCATGGGAGGGACCTCAAACCTTCCCAGTGATAAAATTCTATGATTTTGTAGGTTTATAAAGACAACAAAGGACTCGGAGTTCTAGGGACAACAACCCAAAAATCACCTCAATTCTTCCTCCATCCAATTCATCTCATGCATGCATACCATGTCCCCAACATCCATTTCCACTTTTAGGCATCAAAAACCAAATTTTGAGTTGTTTTCTAGCTTTCTAACGGATGTCTTTTAGTTTCAACAGGGTTGAAGACAATAATTTGGAACATTTCAAGTGTTGAGGTTCAGGTAAATGAATTTTATCGAGGGTGGAAGAATGAAATATGAGAATTTTTATAAAGGGGCTTAATTGAAAAAATATAGTATGTATGCTAGTTGAATTATGTGTGGAGGATCAATGGATTCTGTGTAGAATGACTATTAACATGGTTGTGTTAAAGTGGCGTCCCATGCATCATTGTCGATGTGGTCTTATGGATAATGGATGATGATGTGGCATTTAAACATGGCTAAAAAATTATAGGAATATGTCATCATGACTGATATGGGGCCCTGTAGTGACGTTGATATGTAGACTTGGAGTTCGAGGATTCAAAACATTGGAAAATCATATGTTTTAAATTTGTTTGAGAACCAAATTTCTTGGTGGAGAGTTCTCTCTGTGAGTTAATTTTCCTAGTGGTTGCATGTATGACCACCAATGGAATGAGAAGAATGATGTGTTTAGCTATGAATGTGCCATTGCATGATGGAGACATGTGGGAGGAGATTGTCACGTCATCGACAAGGAAACCTTTAAAGAAACATATGTTTTATTGTATTTGAACCATTTTTGGTGCGTGTCTACTCAAAATTTTTTAGATTGTATATTCATTGGATGTTGAATTTAATTCAGCATCTAATGGTTTCCTACACATTAGATTTCACTATACCTATAAAGACATAAGCAAAAAATATAAGTAGAAAAGTAGTTTTCTTTCTTCTCTTCTACAAATTTGTAGCTCTTATTTTATTATTTTAACCAATATTTTATTATTTTCTTTAGGAAGCCCATTTTAGACCTCAAAGTTTCCCTAATTCTTGTTGACTACTAGAAATTAGATATCTGAGAGATATGGAATCATGTAAATGCCATATCCATTAGGTTTTTACGTTTCTTAACAAAATATGGATTTGAAAGTCTGGGGATATAGAACTTTTGAAAATTCATTTTCATAGAAAAATGAATATCCAAATGTTGGTAGGTAAGACAACATGACAATGGATATGGAACATGAAAAGGAAATAGGACGGGGTTGGTGAATGTGGTAGGTTGGAGGACATTCTTATTGGCATGTGAACATGGCATGATTGTTTAAAAAATATGACATGGTGTCTAAAAGGTAGAAAGTACGTGGAATCCAAAAGTTTGGAAATCTAAATTCTTGAAAATGACCCTTTGTGAGATTTTATAGATCTGGACAGATCTACAAGTTAGAATGTCAGATGAGTTTATAAGAATTGAACTCTCATATATCTTTATGTTTTGTTAAGAAATAAAGGGATCTTGAAAGCATAAAAAAAAGGGAATCTAGAACCCATTAAGCATTGAGGTTTTGGTAACCATATTTTGTCAAGGGTTTAAGCCCTAGAATATGGGAATATTTATAAAGGTCAATAATAAAAA
This sequence comes from Pinus taeda, assembly GCA_000404065.3. Taxonomy (NCBI): domain Eukaryota; kingdom Viridiplantae; phylum Streptophyta; class Pinopsida; order Pinales; family Pinaceae; genus Pinus; species Pinus taeda. The sequence continues at coordinate 85,424 of APFE030902684.1, read as the reverse complement.
ACCTAGATTCAATTGCCTATAGGGTGACCATGTGGAGAATTAATGGAATCCATGTGGAAAGGATGTTGACATAGCTTCACAAAAGTGGCAACCTATTCATTGTTGTTGACATAGTATTAAGGACAAACAATGATGATTTGAAATGCCAATATGGCTCAAAAGTGATAGGAAGAGGTCAGGGTGGTTGATGTGGTGTTGTGTAGTGAAGGTGGTGTGGAGACTGAGAGTCAAGGTATCCAAAAAATTTGGAAAATTTAGGGTTTTATATTTTTCTAGATTTGGATGTCCTGATGGAGAGTTCTCTTGTTGAGTTTGTTATATAAGGCTCTCAGTGCTCGGTTAAAAAAACCCTACAATTGACATAAATAGGTGGAGTTTTATTAGTCAATCATCTATTAAGTAGCCCAAATTAAGTGAAAAGGTGAATATCTTATGTCTTTTGATAGTTGATGACTCAATTGATAGGGTTGTAAGTGGATAGATAGGTGGAGTATGCCAATGAATTTTATGTTAACTAGACCAAATTTCAGAAGAAGAAAGAGGTGAAGACATCCTGGTGGGTTGTTACTCGGTTGACAAGAATTCCAAGTGATGGCGAATTGGGATTTTGGTGATTGATGCATCTAACTATTAGACTAGCTTAAAAGGAGAGAAGATGAGGGTTTCCTCAATGGTGTATTTTATTAATGGCTAATTGATAAATATGATTGTTGATGTAATGGGATGGTTGATGTGTTCACCTATGAATATGGTGTTGCATTATCACTAATGTGTTGTCCTTGATGGAAACCTACTTGATAAACATGTCAAGATTATGGTAGCAAGATGATTATACATGATAGTACCAATATCACAGAGATAATGGACAAAGGAATATTAGTTCAGAGATAAAGGAATGACAAAGGTGAACTTTAGGGAAACATACGCGAGTATGGTGAAGAAAAGTTGTGTATAGTTTCCGCAGTATGGAGTTGTCAATACCATGGGTATTTATCATGTTATTGGCCCATAAAAATGAGCAAGACAATGGATATTTAATCCTGTGAAATAATTCCATCAATTTTACTAAGGGATTGGATTAAGCTATTGGCTAAGGCCTACGATATATAAGGCGGCAAAGATCAAAGTGTTATATCTGCAAGTTATGGGTTATTGATAAATGATTTGATATAAAATAGGTGTGCACCAAGGAGCATGAACATAGTTCACATTTGATATGATTTGAAAGCACTGTAGTTACTAATGATCATGCTTGATTTATCTTTTATGATTATGACTGACAATGATAAATATGTGATGGTAATGATAGTTTCATATGAACATGTGATAGCAAGGGTTGTGAAGTATGTTTTCGGGTTGAAACGAAGGCATGATTTAGTGATTACAGATCTATATGTAGGTTTCCTTAGAGCGGTCACATACACATGTGGATATACTTTAGGGGATTCACATATATATTATGCAAAAGTACAAAATTTGTATGCAGGTATCAAGTATTAAAAGTGCATACATACATACGTGTTATTTATAAGAGCCACAAACAACTGCTAGGGTTTTGTAGTATGAACTATTAATGATGTTTGATCAGTTCTGTTATGTTTGCTGCTATATGTAAATGATGTGTCCCTCATGATAATCTGTGTCTGATAGTACTAGTTGGGTTGAACTAGTGAATTATTGATGATATTGTTCTATTGTGATATGTATTTGTTTCTATGATATGTGATTGGTTCATCATGTGATTTAGTGATTGATTTAGTGTGATAGTGATTCAGATTCAGGTATCAGTGTTTTGATATCTATACATGGGTATTCTTTAGGAGAAGCATGTACATATGTAGGTATGATTAAGAACATCATCGTATACAATCTAATGATTAGGGTTTGTAGTGGCAACAATTGGTTTTTGTGATGGGTAACAATGTTTGACTTGGTATATTGATGAGTGGCTATGCATTGGTATGATTTGTTCTGATCTATTTTGATGAAGTTCATTGGTTACGTTAGAATATTTGATGATTCATTATTTGAGTAGTTGATTTCATAATTGTTCGAAGTGGATCCAGTTTGAAACATTATGAAAAGTGATCCACAAAGAGCTAAGGATAACAATATTCAAAAAGGGGGTTGTATCTCCCTTCGAGTAGGGGCTAGAAAACTAGAGAAGGTTGTAGCCTTTGGGAGTCCAGGTCCTACATGATGGTTAGAGTTGGTACAATATTGTAAGAAGTTTCTTTTAATAAAAGAAGAAGACAAAGATGACAAAAAAATGGTTCTTTCCACATTGGGTTTCCACCTAAAATCCTGGTGTTCATATGGTTTTTGAGTGTTGATGTTCTATCTTCCTCTTAATTGTTCATAATTACTGATTAATTGATGAAAATGAAGTAATGATACACTGATTAATTTTGAACTGATGATGAAGTTAATGATCAGATAAGCTATCTGGATATATGTGGGTTTCTTTAATAATATTTGCATACATACGCGAGTTACCTTTATAACAATAGTGTATATAAATAAAAATAAGAAATTGAAAATTTGAAGTGTAAAAAATATTGATTCACCCCACCACCACCACCCCCAGTATTTTTCCTAACAATTGGTATCAGATCAAGTCCTTCAAAAGAAGCTTGATCACATGAAGGGAGATTCATCAAGATGAGCAATGAAGAGGGAGCAGTATCTATCTGGCCATTATTGTTTAATGGAACCAACTTGGTTTTCTGGAAAGTCAGAATGATATCTTATCTATAGTCACTTGGAGCTGATGTTTGGGCAATCATTGAAGGAGGCTATCAGTATCCATCCTTCATTCTTACAAATGAAGCAGAAAAGGAAAAATATGAGACCAATGCAAAGGTTGTCAATGCTATTTTAGGAAGCTTGGCATAATCATATTTTTGAAAGTCATGTAGCTGAATACTGCAAAGGCTATATGGGATAATATCATCCAAAGTTATGAATGTGACACTAAGGTAAAGAGTGAAACACTTCAAACATTTAGAATTCAATATGAAAATCTTAGAATGCATAGTGATGAAAGTATTGCAGGTTTCTTTCTTAGGGTAGATGAGATCGTTAATTCAATGAAAAATCTTGGTGATGAAGTAAAATATTTGATTCTCATTGAGAAAATCCAAATATCTCTAACCCAAAAATTCATTTCGAAAGTCTTTGTCATTGAATAAATGTAGGATTTGAAAGCCCTTACTATTGAGCAACTTCATGGGATCTTAACAACTTATAAAATGAGAAAAGGGGGTCCCTTAGATATTAGAGAAGTAACATTCAAAGCTACTTGTAAAGGAAAAGAAAAGGAGCAGCGTAAGGAATCATGCTACATATCAAATGAAGAAGAGGCAAACTTCATAAAGGAACTTCAAGTAGAAACTAGTAGATTTAGAGGTAAGTTTCCTTTCAAATGTTTTGCTTGTGGAAGAGTTGGAAATTATGCTGCTAAATTCCCTTATAAAGAAAACCATGAGAAAGGAAAGAATTCTGCAAAAGTAAATATTAGACGAAGTTTTCAAAACAAGAAAAGCTTCTACACACACGAAGATAGTGATGGTATTTCAAATGGTGAAGAAGGTGAGTCTGAACAAGAATATCAATTACTTATGTCATTTGAAGATTAATGTATTATTGAGTCTGATGATTTTTTCATGGATACCCTAGAATAAAAGGATAATATCATTGAAGAATTAACTCAGCTTAAAATTCATCTAGAAGAAGCTAAATTAGCATAATAAGCCCTGAAGAAATAATTCCTAGAAAAGGAGAGGCATAGTGAAAAATTAGAACTAGAAAAAGTAAGCCTAAGAAAGGAACTTGAGAAAAAAAAGTTTAAACATTAGATTTGTTGAAGGATATGAGGCCCTAGAAGAAATCATCAAAGTGCAATGCTCTCCTCTAATAAAAACATGTCTTGGATACAATGGAGAATCGTCAAAGACTATATAACCTTCTAAAACAAGTATAGGAATCTATCTCAATGCAGTAAAGGGAACCAATCAACAAAATTCTAGCTCTCAGCAAAGAAATGAGGGATCAAATGTCTCTTAGGTAAAGCATCCTTAATACAATTAAAATGGAAACTACACAAAAAGGTACTATACTCCTAGAAACATCTACTTCAATGGTCAATCATTCACTTGTCATAATTTTGGTCATAAAGCTACTAAGTGGGTTGCTCATACAACTACCATGACTAGAGAAGAAAGAAAACAAAATAATGGGTTTGGGTTAAATAAATACGCTTACAATCTTTCTCACCTCTCCAAGATGAAGTAAAATGTTCCTTTTGCAATCAATTTTAGGCATAGAGAGACAGAATGCAGAAGAAGAATGAGACCAACTCTTCAGAATGAACAAAACGAAATAACATCCAAAGTATGGAAAAATAAAACCATAGAATCTAAAAATTGTGGCTTGGTTTTGTATATAGGAGATCAAGAAAATTGGTGGTACATTGAAAGTGGATGCTCAAAACATGTGACAGGTGATAAAGATAAGTTTGTGTCTTTTAATGAAATAAAGAAACAAAAGAACATAACCTTTGGAAATAACTCACTTGTTGCTATCAAAGGGAATGGAACTATTTTGCTAAAGAATAAGGTTAAAGCTAGAAATGTTTTGTTTGTTGATGGATTAAGATATAAATTGTTGAGTGTTAGTCAAATGTGTTACCAAGGGCATGAGATTGGTTTTATATCAAATAATTGTGTGGTACGGAATATCGATACAATTAAGATCATTATAAAGGGAACAAAAACTCTAGGTAATGTATTTGGCTTGGAAGGTGACCAAGAGCATTGTTACATGAGAAAATCAGAAGAAAGATGGTTTTGGCACAAAAGTTTGGGATGTATAATCTCCACTCAATTACACAAGTTGGAGTAGTAAATGACTTGGCTAATATCTCTCTGCCATAAAACAACATATGTAAATCATGTCAATTCGGTAAGAAAACTAGAGTTCAGTTTGATGGTAAAGAAGTCACCTCAAGCAATCCACTTCAACTTATTCATACTAATTTGTTTGGTCATATGAGAAATAAGTATCCTCCGGGTGAAAAATACTTCATATTATTCATTCACTATTATACTAGAATGTGTTGGATTGGCTTATTGAAACATAAAGATGAAGCATTTGATAAATTTAAAGTCTTAAAAGCTCTAGTAGAAAATTGACTTAGATTTGATAATTAAATGTCGTGGATATAATAGAGTAGGAGAGTTAATATTGATGAGAATCATCAATAGGTAAACTATATGGATCTTAATGCCAATCTCAGCTTATTAAAATCAACTTTTCTCACATTTACTTACATATTTTATTATATTTTTCTTGATGAGAAGGGTAAAGGTGAGATGTTATGTGATTTGGCCTAATATACATTAATTGCAGGAATTGGAGTGTTGGCTTGAGGGGGCCTGACCTAGGTTCGGAGTTAATTAGCCAAAAAAATCCCTGTACTACTAGCCCTTTTGGAAATAACTTGCAAATCATAGATTGAGGTCTCACCCGAACCAGTATGAGGGGATGCTGGAACCAAGTTTCCGCACCCTTGAGATGTTTGAGGAATAGAATTAGACCAACTTTGAGTACCTTTTCACAAGTCACTTCACGCACTTTCCTGACCTGTGAGGCCTTCGTACCCTGTTATACTCGCCTTCATGCAGCCCTAACCAGGGGCTGAGGAGATTTCGCATTGCTAAAATAGTGATCTGTGCTATTTCCCCAAGTTACACTGCGGATCTTACTTATCTTCTTATAACAGTTAGTTATCTTCGTGTAAACAGAAACTTTATCTTATATTCACTTATTCAACACATTCATATAAGTTTGCGCAACAAATAAATAGTAAACTTGCAATTCATACCCAATATACTTCAATCCATAAAACAGGAAAATATACACATAAACAATGTAACACTTCTCTTTATTAATGCTTCAATCGGTTACAGGCTCAACCTCCCCTGCACACTCAACTGTCGGGGTCTGCATACTCAGTTGCAGAATACTAGGCCTCTGTGCACTCAGCTGCATAGCCTTCTCCTACTCTACAACCCAAAGACATGAATTTACAATTTTGACTCAATGCTTCATCATTAGATATTTTGTTACCTTCTACGTTTCTTCTTTACAACTTAGAGCCTCACTATATTTATACAATCCCATGCTCCACAGACCATGGGTAGAACTCTCAAGCCAACACTACATTAGAAAAGTAAGGATGGACAACCCTATGACTTAATTACAACTTCGTGCTTCGCGCCCACAAATCGCAGAGTCTTTACATTTGAGTTAGTCAAAACTTGGGCTTTAAGCCCCAAAACTTGCCTTGGGGGGATCTCGCGACCAAAAAGCTCCCAACACAAACATCGTGACTCGTCATCGAGTCACTCTGTTAGTGCAGAGATCTTCATGGGGAGACCTCACAACTTTTCTCGGACTGCTATAAGGTCAACAATGCACTGAGCGATTTCCTGATGTATTTCTTGGATGCATTGTTCAAAGACCGCGGTATCTGAACTACTTCCATGTATCTACTCTTGTGTCCCCTGTATCTTCTCTTGCGTCCCTTGTATCTGCGCGAGCTTTCCTTCAATTGTTGTTGTGATTACGAAGGCCTCGTCGATCCAAGGCTAGACACATGCCTTCAAAACCGCTTCTCTATGTCGCGTTGTGTCTACCTGCTCCTTAAGTGCTTTGGCCTGTTGCATCCGCATGAGCCTCTATGTAAGGGCCACCATCTGTGCGGTCCTTGTTAGAGAATTATACATTACAGAGCAATGGAACACATAAAATATTGTAGAAATATAAACACAGAAAACGAATAAAACAAGAGAGACACAAATATACGTGGTTCACCCAGTTTAGGCTACGTCCACGGAGAAATAGCCAGTCCTTCTTTTTATATTATCTAACAAACGGAATAGATACAACCTACAACAAATCTACTGCAATTCTCTCTTTGCTTTCAATCTCCTCTCTCTTCCTCACTCAGAATACAGATATACATAGACGCAATACAATCCACTCATATATAGCAAGGGGTTGCCTTCTAGGGGAAAAACCCTAAATTAAACATAACTTCTACCATCAGATCTCCAACTAATGAATGGCCCAGATTGACTGTGAAATTACAACATTTTACAAGGCAATTTTACATCTATTATTAGCTTTGGGGGGGGTTGCCCCTGTTTCCCCATTACGAGCTAGGCTCCAATGTGGTGATACCTTTGAATACAGAAGATAGTCAGGCTCCACAACCATCAACCCCCTTAATGTTGTCATACGCTTGTTGTAGCTCATGTGCCTTTGTTTCTAAGAGCTGTATGTTCGGGTCCTCCTACAGAGTGGTGAGGACCTCAAATGATTCTTCCAACATTTTGTTACAGTCCTTCACTACACTGCTAATATCCTCCATCCCTGATGTAATGGAACTAGTGTGCTATTCCCTTACCTCTGGAGGAGTCGGAGGATGCGCCTTTAACCGCAGCTCTGCTATATGAAGGTTCAGCTCCACTTGAACCTTGGCCATCTCTTCTCATGCCTCACACACTCCTGTTGCTAACCTCTGGATGCGGGCCTCTGTTGGTGCCTCTGTTGAGATGACCAACTCAGGGACCATCTGGCAAGCTTCCTCAACAACCTGCATCATCTATCAGTTTTGTGCCACAACCTCATCACGTTGCAGGCTCAATTTCTCCATGTTGATTCTTTGTTCACTCAACACCTATAGCGCACGGCCCTCCCTAGCCTGCAGTTCTATAGTCACTCTATCCTGCAAGACATAGAGTGTCTCTCAAGGGACCATAGCCATGTTGATTCCTACCCCTTTCAATGCACTAACAATAGGTCTATCAACCTCATTTTCTGTAACCAGTGCCCCCTCTGGAAACACTATTGTGTTGGTCATGTGGGCGCACAACATTTCCTCAATGCGACAGTTCCTACTATGAGGTTGGTCGAGAGAGTATCATCCTAGGGAGTGCACAACTGCAACTCTTAAATCTATGCTTGGAGGGCCCCCAACACAATATGATTCTCCTCCGCTAGCTACTGGAGGGCCTCTATTGTGACTACATGCATCATCTCCTCTATATTGTGCATATCTCCCTGAGTGAGGGTGATTGGGTCGAGAAAATTCATAGATGCTTTCGACTTTTTTTGCGACCCCACTTACTCTCTCGGGAGCTGTCACTTTAACTATGTCGTCGTTGTTTGTAGGTCTGCGCCACCCTCCTCTGTCTCTGTCTCCATCTCTTGTTCCAGATTAGGCGAAGGAAACTTTCGACCCTCGTGCTCGTTTGCTACTTCTGCTGTTGCTACTTCTTTCCTTCTCTTTTCTACCAACTGTGCCATCCATAGTTTTGTCTCCTCCTTCTTTGATTGTGCAGCATACTTTTCTGTTTCCATCATGGAGATGGCTGCAGTGCACCACTCCAGCAGCCATGCCTTAAGTACATCGAAGATAACATCATCCGTGGCTAGGTATAGTAGTTCATTCCACTTCTTCGCGGGGTCCTTACGCGCCTGGATGTAGATGTGATGGAAGTCCACTTTAAACTCCGTGAAGCTTTGTAGGCTATTGTAGATAGTGGGTGATAACCACAGCTTGTGGTTAATCCCCATTCTGATGTTCATCTCCATGAACACCCAGAATATTTTACTATATCGGGTCTGATGTGCTTCTTTAGTGGCCCACAGTGAAGTGTACTTCGCGGCCTCTAGGAGATCCCTCGCAATTGTGGGGAATTAGCTATTCTCAGAAAATTCCCTACTAGCAGCACTATGGATAGTAGAAGCCATGCGTAGTGGAAGGTTTTCCTCTGTTCTTGTGCCTCACGACAATTCTCCAAGAACTCCTTACACAAGAATTCAGACCAGTTAAACTGGATCCCCTCTGTGCACTGCTTGGCAAGTGCAACCACTGGTGTGGGCACCTCATCTGCATGGCACTTCCGCATGACCTTACCCGCCAGTATCAAAGTCACAACTATGACTGCCTTTTTGTTGGTACTGGAGATCACGTAGCCCCTCATTTTCTTCTCTAGCTTATATTTCTTTTTCATGGCCTTCATGATGGACAAATCACTGCTTTTACCCTCTAAAATGTCTACTGGGTCTTCCCCTTTACAAAGGAGTCAGGTAATTCTATGGATTAGGTGGTTTTTGATGGGGATGGGCTCCTCCAACCATAAACACCCATCATGCACTAGGAAAAGTAGCTACCTAATGATGAAGATAGTCACTGGGGCGCGATGGTAATGCGGTACCCAGAGCAAGTTCAACAACCCTACCTTTTCAACTCCGCGTAACCACTTGTGTGGCTCCATCTCTATGACTCCTGCCTAAGTGTTTTGCTTTGGCTTCATGAGCTGTGCGACCGCCAAGTAAGGGAATATCTCCTGGTTAGTGAGATCCTAATCTTTGAACTTCAAAATCGACACTTGTCCCAGGTGCGCTCCTTCAAAAAAGATATCGTCAGGTAGCAGTGGAGTTTGCAGAGAGCTCTTGCTCTCATCTACGTCATTTGACACCTTTTCCTTCCCCTTCCATGGAGTAACATATGTAGGAAGCCTTGTTGGAGGGTTCGGGCCCTCAGTTTCTTCCTCCATGTCTTCGTCCTTGTCCTCTTCTATTAGGATGTCCTCAAGCTCTTCCTCCTCCTCATTAGTTTCCAAATTAACCACTTTCCCTTTTTCTTCCATGGTCAATTTAGTTCTCAGAGGGTTTTGAGGGGACATGCACACCGAAATCTTAGGTTTCTTATCTTTCTTGGGTCTCAGCATGTGCAGTGATTTATGGATTTCGCAACCATCCCAATGCTCTTAAGGGCATCCTCTACTTTCATGGCTTGCGCGACCTCTTCGGTAGTCATTTCTTTGATTTCCATGGCTTCTTCAGACGCTACCATTTTTTTTGTCCAGAAATTTCTCAACTACTCAACCAGGTGCTCAAACAACGCTCTCAACAGGTTAAACAGGTCTCAGTTAAAAATACTCTGGGCGCACTGTTGAGCTATGGAAAAAGTATGAATTTGAAATTTATTTCGTTATCTTTTTCCTTAATCATATCTCCTTTATATTCTAAGATGGTAATATATCAAAGAATTATAGAGAAAACTAGGGAGTTATTGATTATTGCAATTTAGTTAATTATTGTCTTTTCTCATGCAGGAAAGAGAAGAAATGGAAAATTACCATTCTAGAGGAAAATACAAAATAGATTAATTGTTGTTCCTTCACTAGGAATCCATATCTAGACAAGCAAGGCAAGATTGGAGTGCACAGTCAAGGATAAGAATGAAAAAGATCACAACATTAGCGCAAAAGAAAAAGAGTTGACTGGAGTTAACAGATTGAGTGGATCCCTTAAGATCTCTTGATCCCGAGGAATCACTGTTTCAAAGTCTATCTGTTATTCCTATTTTATCTACCTAGCCATTATAAAAGGGACAATGCTTGTAAAGAAGGGGGATTCATTCATTCATCATCGTTATTTAGAACTTACTGTTGTAGTTTCAATTTGATCATCGACTCTCGTTGATTAAAACAAAGTATAATTCGTTGTAACCATTTTTGCATATGATTAATATATAATCCGGTTGTTGTTCCTTCTTTATACTGAATTAGTATGGCGGTGCTTCACTAGCAGCTAAGGTCCCAACCCTGGTGGATTCACTTGCTATTCTGTACCATTCCTATAAGATCTTTTTTTGTGTGATGGATTGGTTTGATCTTTGTTTATTGGAATTGCATTCCTTTAATGTTCCTTGTTTCGAGAATTTATGAATTGTTTCTTTATATATACTATAACTAAATTGCGTTGTTGTTCCTTCTCATCATAATAGGATTATTATTCTCTGCAACTATATGATTATGATGTTCATTTCAATTGGAGAGCTTCGTTGTTCATTCCAGTAAACTGACTTTGCTGTTCATTACAGTATCATAAGTTTCGTTGTTCATTTCTACTAAATAGCATTTCCATTCATTTCCTTTCTGCAAGTATTTGGTTTTGCCTTTCGGCATTGTCACAGTTAGCATATTTATCCCATTTCTATTAGTAGCATTGTTGATTTAATTCATTGTCATTTCCAATTGGTCATCTAGTGTGTAGTGTGAGATCAACAACTGTAAAGGACATTGGCTATTACTGTTAGAGTTCTCAAATTCAATATCTTATTTATGTTTGATTTCATTTACATCAGTTAAAAGAGGAAAGATTTATTGCTACTGTATCCTTGACCGATAATTGTTGTTAATTTCCTGAGTGAATGAGTTAGTTTCAAAGCATTGAGTTTCTTTTAATTGCAAGTAAGTTTTATTTCAAGCATCCATTTACTCTTGTATTTGAAAGCACTGTACTGCAATTTAGAAACATTACTCTTGAATAAATAGTCGCCACAAACTGTGTACACTCTTGAAATAGAAAATCTTATCTAGATTAATAATTAATGTAGGATAAATAGGAGTTAAAAAGACACCTTTTGTCACTTAACATTTTGGCACCGTTTATGGGGAGAGTGTAGCCATTTTTTAAAAAGAGTAGTGTGCATCTGATGAGTGCCTATTAGGAGAGAATTGAGTATTAAATGTTGAAAAGTGTGGAACAAGAAATTCTTGTTGAGAATGCAACAAGATGATGGATCTTAGTGGAAAGGAGTCGCCTTCACTAAGTGGTCCCGTAGGCAAGTTTTGGCACAAAGTCTGTTTTTAGACATATGGATCATGGTCTATGAGTTGCAGGATGCTGTTTATGGATGATTGTTCATGTTGAGAAAAATAGATGGACTTCTATTTTTTCGATCACAGCGGTGTGATCAAAGTCTATTTTTAGACTGTCAGGTAAAAATAGAAACAGTCAAATATTATTATCCCTTAGTAATATTTGGACTCTAAACTTTATCTTATTCTCTTGGAGAACTTCAGTTGGAGCTACAGATGTGGCACATGCAACTGCCTAAAGGAATCACATGGTTACCTATGGGTTGAATGAGCTATTGCATGAAGGAATTTAGTTATAACTCAAGTGGTTGAGTTCTGTGGAGTTAGATGAGCAGTTAATGGAGCTGTGTTTAGTTTGACTTAGTTGAACTAGTTGTATTTAGTCTAACTAGCCAATAGACTAAGTGATGAGTTGTGTGAATTAGTTATTAATTAATTCACTAATTATTAACTCATAATGCAAATGAAGAATACATCAGTTAACTTAGTGCATGGATAGTTCAATGGAGACAGGTGTTAGAGGTAAGTGAAAGGGTGAGTTGCTACTATCAGTTGTGCATGAAATTTGCACAATCAATGGGCTTGAGTTATGCCAATGAGAATTGCACAGTGTGGGCCAATACCAAGGGAAATATAGCTTGTGCTCACGTGATTTCCAGTGTGGTTGATTCTCATGTGGTAAAAGATGAGTTTGGATCAGCCATTCTCATCTATTCTCATGCAGGTATTGTACAGTGGAGGCAGGCAAGCAGCGGAGGAGATTTGGAGATCAGATCTGAGCTGTATTGTGTGTAACAGGTGGAGATAGTGCTGCATACTTGTGAAGAGTATTATATTATGTATTGTTACATGTTCTCAATCATTATAATATACAAATAGTTGGGTTTTTAGCAAGATTCTTTCCCCGGGAAAATACTGTGTTGATATGTGTGATTGATGCTTCTATGTGCGCATGTTATTGTTTCTGCTTCTGTAAATTGATGATCAACATAGAGGAGGTTATGTATTATGCATGTATTCCACAGTAGTGTATAATCAGGATAATATATGTGAATATGTTTCATATTATTCATAAAATTTCTACATGGTATCAGAGCTGGTTGATTTGAAGAATAGGTTCTACATGATATCGGAGCGAAGTTGATCATCGGATCTATTATTCAGAAAGTGTTTACATTTTATTTCTTTACGTAGAGTCTGTAATTGGGCTAGGTAGCTTATGGATTCATCTTTCTTTTGGAAGGTGAGATATCCAGTGAATGCCCATACAATCGATCTCTGCACAAGAAATACTTTGTTCTCACGAATTTTAGATCAGAAACAGTTGAGTTTTGAGCTGGTGGAATGGTGCTCAAGGATAAAACTCAACAACATTAAGTGTGAGAATGGAGACAGTATGCCCCAATATCTCACGAAGTTCACCCGATGCCAGGATGAGCTAGGAAGTGTGGGGGTGACTGTTGATGATGAGGATATGGTGAGTCTAGCACTCCTTGGCCTTCCTAAGAGCTGGCATAGCTACCAGGACTGGGTGAATGGAAAGGGGTAAAATGCCGAATTGGGAACGACTATGGTCATATTTGATGCAGGAGTAGATTAAAAGACGCACCAGAGATAGTTCTTCATCTATGCATGATGAGGAGAATTGTGCCTTAGCAAGTAAGGCGAAGAAGGGGAAGGGGAAGGTTTCTCTTTCCGAATCCAGTTCTTCCAATGATGGGAAGAAGGTTGACAAGTCGAAGATGAGATGCTTTCATTGTCATGAGTTGGGCCATTATGCTACTCATTGCCCAAAGAAGAAGTCGAAGAAGGGATTCGGGGCAGGATCTGAAGGTGACGCACTTGCTTCATAGTTTGAGTTAGATTTCACACTCTTCACATGCATGGTTTCATCCATGATGGGAAGTGGTTGGTTTCTTGACAGTGGAGCTTCTTTCCACATGACCGATGACAAAAGTTTGTTCAGTACTTTGGAGGAGAAAGATCTCTAGATACTCATAGGGATGGGTAATGATGAGAAGTATAGTGTCTCAGGTGTAGGCACGGTTATTTTTCAGAGGGAGCATGGAGCTCGCCTTACCTTGACCAATGTCAAGTATGTACCAGGACTGAAGAGAAATTTGGTGTCGATCGCGATGTTGGAAGATAGAGGCTATGATGTAGTCTTCAAAGAGGGAAAGGTTTTCCTTAGACACATCATCACTAGATAGGTGAAGCAGATTGGTTCACGGGTCAAGAACCTGTATGCTCTTGAGGTTCAAGATGCATGCAAACCCTTGAGTAGCAAGGCAACTGATGGAGACTTGGTGGTTGAGAGGGAGGGTATATTACCTCTCAACATGTAGAGCCAGAAGCAGTCTCAGACAATTATGGAGGAGCCACGATTAGTGCAACAGCTTCAGGAGGTTGTGGAGCAGCCACAACAGGGGGAGCTGAGTGGGGATTGAGTAGAGACATCTACTCATACAGAGACCTATAGTAGCTAGAAACTTTGAGCCAGATGGGCTGAGGGATCACATGCAGCCATACCTCCAGGTAGGAGGTGGGGTGATATGGATTGATAGTCCGAAGGAGGAGGGGTAGGATTCTTGAGGTACCCAACCTCTTGGATGAGACCTTGCTACGGGAGCCCTGATGTGGAGTAGTAGGAATTGACTGATTGGGTAGAGACAGATGCAGATGGAGCAGCAGAGAAAGCGACAGTGCAGGGAATCCCAGGACAATGCATAGCATGCAGGCTACAGTAATGCGAGAGGCACAAGTGTTTTGCATAGTGCTAGGTGGCACAGAGAGGTGTGCAATGGTACGAGATGCATGAAGATGTTGTAGTAGCGCAGATGTCAGAGAGGGAGCACTTGTTAGTAGCAGGTAGAGATTTAGCATCAGAGTATGTTCCTAGCCCAACAGAGTGGTCATTTGGGAGTGCTTTTGTTCCAAGTGTTGTTGGAGCAAGTGGAGCGGGTAGATGTGTTGCATGTAGAACATTCCAGAGTTACAGGATCGGGTTTGAGAGGAAGCCTTTCTTGTTGAGAGGGAGTGTTTAAAAGTGTGCAACAAGAAATGATCTTTGAGAATGAAACAAGATGATGGAGCTTAGTGGAAAGGATTCGCCTTCACTAACTGGTCCCACAGGCAAGTTTTGGCGCAGAGTCTATTTTTAGACTATGTCTATTTTTAGACATATGGGTCATGGTCTATGAGTTGCAGGATGTTGTTTATGGATGATTGGTCATGTTGGGAAAAATATATGGACTTCTATTTTTTGGATCACACCGATATGATTAGAGTCTATTTTTAGACTGTCAGGTAAAAATAGAAACAATCAAATATTATTAGCCCTTAGTAATATTTGGACTCTAAACTTTATCTTATTCTCTTGGAGCACTTCAGTTGCAGCTACAGATGTGGCACATGCAACTGCCTAAAGGAATCACATGGTTACCTATGGGTTGGATGAGCTATTGCATGAAGGAATTTAGTTATAACTCAAGTGGTTGAGTTCTGTGGAGTTAGATGAGCAGTTAGTGGAGTTGTGTTCAGTTTGACTTAGTTGAACTAATTGTATTTAGTCTAACTAGCCAATATACTAAGTGATGAGTTGTGTGAATTAGTTATTAATTAATTCACTAATTATTAACTCATAATGCAACTGAAGAATACATCAGTTAACTTAGTGCATGGACAGTTCAGTGGAGACAGGTGTTAGAGGTAAGTGAAAGGGTGAGTTGCTACTATCAGTTGTGCATGAAATTTTCACAATCAATGGGATTGAGTTATGCCAATGAGAATTGCACAGTGTGGGCCAATACCAAGGGAAATATAGCTTGTGCTCACGTGATTTCTAGTGTGGTTGATTCTCATGTGGTAAAAGATGAGTTTGGATCAGCCATTCTCATCTATTCTCATGCAGGTATTGTGCAGTGGAGGCAGGCAAGCAGCAGAGGAGATTTGGAGATCAGATCTGAGCTGTATTGTTTGTAACATGTGGAGATAGTGATGGATACTTGTGAAGAGTATTATATTATGTATTTTTACATGCTCTCAATCATTATAATATACAGATAGTTGGTTTTTTAACAAGATGCTTTCCCAGGGAAAATACTGTGTTGATATGTGTGATTGATGCTTCTATGTGCGCATGTTATTGTTTCTACTTCTGTAAATTGATCATCAACGTAGAGGAGGTTACGTATTATGCATGTATTCCGAAATAGTGTATAATCAGGATAATATATGTGAATATGTGTCATGTTATTCATAAAATTTCTACATTAAAAATGGAAGGTAAGAACCTGTGTACGGAGCATGTAGAAGCCCTACTCCCCCGCCCACTTTCCAACATAATTGTTAATTTTTTTGGGTAGAAATAAATATTTGAGTTGTGCATATGAATAAGAAGAAAAAACTTGAAAATACTCCAAAACCACTACCCAAACTTAACAAAGCTAAGGGACCGGTGACCCTTGGTCAATCAACCTTCATAGACGATATCCTTAAGAAAGTTGAATCTGAACCATCAGTGGGCCTTAGAGAAGTTGATTCCAGACAACCTACTGGCTCCCTTCAAGCCACAAGCTCGCCATCTGTAGTCTTTGCTGAGGTGCACAACAAAACAAAAGACACTGAGCAAGATTTTCAAGAAATTAAGAATTCTCGCCCAATTTCTTTACAAGAAGGGAATTCTAGTAATCTTTGTGAAGGAGGAGGAGAAACAGGGGAAACAGAAGAGCTAAGATCCCCTCTTGAAATAGTTCAAACACTCAGCAACCCAAATAAGGGGAGTGTTGTCAAGATCATCCAAAACAATGCAGAAGAACCTTAGGAGCCAAGATCCCTCTAGATCGTAGTTTAGCAAGGAACACTCATTATCCCAAAACAAGGAAGTGTTGTTAAGCTCATTCCTACTCCTAGTCATCCTTGAAATAACTCCCTAGAAATCCCAGAAGGGTAATTGCACATATTTGATCAAATGGCCTAGAACCAGCCAACACCTCAAACCTCCACACTGCAATATCCCATCGTGGACATTGTACTTAATGCACCTATGAAGGTCATTCCTCTCTAGAATATTCCTACATTCCATGGCCTAACATCAGAGGATCTAGATGCATTTCTGTTTGAGTTTGATGTATTATGTTGGGGGTATGACTATACCACCGATCCCCAAAAACTAAAATTATTTCCCTCCACATTAAAAGGAGCACCTTTTCGATGGTTTATGGGGTTAGGTGGGGGTGTTATAAATGATTGGGATCAGATGAAAACTACTTTTCTAAAGAAATGTCAGGATTATTGTGGGTCCAAAGAATTAAAGGATGAAATATTTCAAATGTCAGCAAGACCTAGTGAAACACTGGAGGAGTATGTAGAATGCTTTCAATACAATCGCTAGAGATCTCCTTATGCATCTTTATCCTTGCCTGACAATGTGCTAAAAACTACATTAATTAAGGATGAAAGAATAATGGGTTGAAACATTAAACATTGTGGGAAAAGGTGACATACATCAGGAAAATTTTGCTGACATCATTGATTTGTGTATCAGGAGTTCAAGAGGCAACACAAGACTGAAGCCAGCAGAATGTGACATGATCAGAAGGGATAACAAGATCTTCGGTGGAGGTATAACCCGTGCAGAAATCGGAAATCTACTAGAAGATTTCAAGACTGATATTCTAGGGACTCTGACAACACAGCTCAACATTATGCAAGCTAAACAAAAGCAAGCAAAAGCATAACAAAATTTGGCAATATTTTGCCCTAGATATAGAAAGAAACATAGCCACAAAGAGTGTCCGTTGGATACAGTCCAAGTCCGTGCCATCTGCACAAGAGATCACTCCACAGAAATTTGCCCCTCACTCCCAAGATTGAAAGCAATCTACAAAGAAGCAGAAGAAGAAACAAAACTGGTTTACCTACTAAATCAGCACTGCCAGTGGCAGCCACGACAAATAGGTATGCTCATTGATCCATCCTCTTCTTTTTAGTCTCCTCAGTATAATGCTCAACAATATAATGGGATGTGGTAGAATCAGCCACCTTTCTCTAGCTAGTCACAACAACCATTCTCCATATCACCATGGCCAAATCAAAAAAATCAAACCAATTGGCCAAAATTTCCTTATTGACCACCATTTTGGAAAAATAATGCATATTCAACACAATGGTCACCCTCCACGTTGCAGAGTCAAACGTGGCAGTCGAACTGACAAAGACCAATGAATAAGCCAGCTAGAATGATTCCTGTCCCTCAACCTACACTGGCAACACCTTATACATTGCAACAAAATCCCTAGACCAACTTAAGACTGTAGCTCCAAGCCCAACCCAACCCAAACCCCAACAATAGACTGATTCAATCTGTGCAAATAATTGAAGGACCATAACCAAAAACCGAGTTAAGGGAGTGCAACGACCTTCAATTAAGATCTGGGTGTATAATAGAATCACATGGAGATAAAAATGTTCAAGTTGAAAATTCGTTACCTTTAGAACAAAAACCACAAGAAGAGAATTTGGTTAGATAACAAACTCTTGAACAAGCAACCACCTCTTCTCCACCATTCCAAGAATGTTTGATCATACCTCACCCAATAGAACATCCTGATTTTGATCTTCTCGGAGAACTAAAAAAAAAATTGTATAAAAATTCCATTCCTCTAGGTTATCCAAGACATCCCAATTTATGCAAAAACTATCAAAGAATTATGTATAAAAAAGACAAAGAGGAAAATAACAACTAATCCAACTGTCCAAGTAGTCGGTACCTTATCTGACTTACGATCAGGAAGGGAAGCACCTGTAAAATATGAGGACCCAGGAAATCCCATAGTCATGGTGCAAATCAATGGATGCTCCTTCCCTAATGCCTTAGTTGATTTAGGAGCTGCAATCAATATTCTAACAATGACCACTTGTCAAAAACATGGCATTATATCATTAGACCCAACTACAGCCTTATTGGAGTTGGTTGACCGATCGGTAGTCAAACCAGAAGGCACCTTACATGATGTAATGGTATCTGTAGACTCTTGGGAGTACCCTATAGACTTTCTGATCATTAATCCTAAAAACCGACTAGATGGACACCCCTTAATTCGAGGTAGACCTTGGCTAGCAATTGTTGACGCTTACATGGGTTGTCGACAATGCAGTATGACTATAGCAAGAGTAAGAAATGTAAAGAATTTAGCCTTGTACCCTCTAGCCCAGCCAAGCTTAACAATAATCAAAATAGAAAAACAACCTGTATCATACCTAACTAAAAGCATTAGATCGCCACTAACCATAGAATATGCCCTCGAATTTAAGGACCAAACAGAGGATGACATCATTAACAACCTCATTAACCAAGCAGAAAACAGATCCCATCTACCATGTCACATGATCGAGGCAGCATTTGATAATGAAGTAGAATGAGATCCCCTAAGAGATACTCATGATCAACCAATACCAACCACCTCTGTTTATAATAGCAAAACCATAAAGATTGAGCTAGGGAAAACTTTGAACATTAACAAAAACCTAATTGCTGAACAAGAAGAAAAGCTAGTCCAACTATTGAGAAAATATAAGGAAGCTTTTGCATGGGATTACCCGGACATCAGAGGAATTGATCCCCAATTGTGTACGCACCACATCTACACAGAAAAGGATGTTAGACCTGTTCGCCAACCCCAACGGAGATTAGAACCTCATCTTAAGGATATTGTGAAAGCTGAATTGCAAAAACTTTTAGATGTAAACTTTATTTACCCAATATCTAACAGCAAGTGGGTCTCTCTGTTAGTATTGGTGCCAAAGAAGAATGGAAAGTGGCGGATATGTGTAGACTACAGAGAATTGAACAAAGAAACCCAAAAATATCGCTTCCCCCTTCCATTCATTGATCAGGTATTAGACATATTAGCAGGAAAGAAATTCTTTTCTTTCCTAGATGGCTTCAGTGGATACAATCAAATTCAGATTGCCCCTGAAGATCAGGATAAAACTACGTTTACCTGTCCTTGGGGAACATTTGCTTACAGGGTCTTACCCATTGGGCTATGCAATGCCCCTGACACATATCAGAGGGTTGTACTCAACATTTTTTCAGATTTAATAAATGAAGGGCTCGAAGTATATATGGATGACTTCACACCTTATGGGGATGACTTTGAGTCAACATTACAAACATTAGAAAAAGTGTTGCAAAGATGCATTGCCACTAGACTTTGTTTGAGCCATGGAAAGTGTCATATGATGATGACCGAGGGACTCATCTTCAGTCGTTATATTTCAGCAGCTGGAATACAGGTAGATCCGGCTAAAATTCAGATAATTTTTCTAATACCTACTCCCACTACACAAATAGAGGTAAACAATTTTTTGGGATTTTCTGGTTATTATAGAAGATTTATAAAGCATTTTTCTCAGATTGTTGTACCTTTATATGCACTAGCAGTTAGCATTGACTTCATTTGGATAGATAAGTGTGACCGTGCTTTTGAGGATCTAAAAAAACTTGTATCAACAACCCCAGTGCTTAGGGGTCCAAATTGGGATTTTCCATTCCATATTTCATCTAATGCTTCAGACACAATAATCAGAGTGTTTCTTGGGCAAGAAGAAGATAAAAATCCATATGCAATTTATTATATTAGAAAAAATCTATCTCCTGCTGAAATAAACTATACTGTGACTGAAAAAGAAATTTAGTTGTAATATATGCTATAAATAAATTTAGACATTATATAACTGGGTATCCTGTAGTTTTATATATAGATCGCTCTGCCATAAAATATTTAGCGAATAAGACCATTACAAATGGAAGAGTGACAAGATGGTTGATTCTCTTCCAAGAATTTGACATCACAATTAAGGATCGACCTAGAAAAGAGAATCATGTAACTGATTTTCTCTCATAAATACCAAAGCCAACGAACACAGTAGCAGTCGAAGATCAATTTCCGGATGAACATTTGTTTGTTGTTATTTTCAGAACACCATAGTATGCCATTGTTACAAATTACTTAGCAGTAAGAAAATTACCCAAGCATCTAATGCCTAATGAATGAAAACATATAGTGCAGCACAGTACCCGATTCTCTTGGATTGGGGGCTACTTATTTCATACAGGGGAAGATATGCACATCAGAAGATGCGTCCAAGAAGATGAAGTATTTGACATTCTGAAAGCATGCCACGATGGGCCGTGTGGCAGACATTTTTCAGATCGCAGGACCGGTCAAAAAGTTTTACAAACAAGCTATTACTGGCCCACTATCTATAAAGATGCTAAAAAGTTTTTTCAAGCTTGTGATAGCTACTAGAGGGAAGGATTCCATGGACAATCTGATGAGATGCCTCTAAACCCGCAGTTAGTAATTGAGCCATTTGAGCGATGGGTGCTCGATTTGAGTGATGGGCACTCGATTTTATTGGTCCTATTAACCCATCTTCAAATCAGAAAACATACATACTGGTTGCAACATAGTATGTTACCAAATGGGTTGAAGCATAGGCACTGCCAAGAGCTATAGAGGATTTAGTGATACATTTTCTTTTCCAATTATTTGTGCGATATGGCCTCCCGAGGGACATAATTACAGATGGGGGACCACAATTTTTAGGTAATAAGATTGCTGCAACATTAAAAAATTACTACATTCTGCACAAAATTACAACTCCATACCACCCACAAGCAAATGGCCAAGTAGAAAGCACTAATAAGGTGATTGAGGAAATACTTACAAAAACAGTTGCATCACACAAATGTGACTGGGCTTCAAGATTATTGGAAGCCTTGTGGGCATACCACACAACATGGAGAAACACCACCTGGTATTAACCATGTCAATTAGTATTTAGAAAAGAACCCATCTTCCCAATCGAATTCAAAATTCAAACATTAAGAATAGTGCAGGAGGTGGGTTTGAATTTAAATGAAGCTGAGATCAATAGATTACAACAAATCAATGAGTTAGATTAATTCAGGCTCTCAACTCTTCAACGCACTGCATTAATTCAACAATAGAGAGCAAAATGGCATGACGCCCTTATTAAAAAGAAAATCTTCCATGAAGGAGATTGGGCACTCCTATACAACTCAAGGTTTCAAGATTTCCCTGGGAAACTCCAAACACGATGGCTTGGACCTTATGAGATACAAAAAGTGCATGACAATGGCACCATTACATTGACAACCATTGATGGATCTGGACATTCTTTCAAATTGAATGGGCATCGAGTGCAACTTTATCACAAACCACTTACCAAGGAATCCTTTCACCAACAACTACGGGAAGATTCCACTATGCAAATTCTTGCTGAGGAAGATAACCCCTCCTCAACATTAATTCACTGAACAATTCCTATGTTTTTGAATTTTGTATAATAACTTTTCTCTTTAATTTTTCTTGTATAAACTATTTTTTTGTACAAATTTTAGTGCTATTCCATTTAAGGAACAACAACCGTTCCATTTAAGGAATAGCAAAGGTTTCTTTATTGTTTTTCCTCTTAAGGAATAGTTGTTGTTCCTCTTAAGGAACAACAGTCATTCCTCTTAAGGAGCAGCAATCCTACGTGCTTTTTTTTTTTCCTGTTCCTCTTAAGGAATAGAACTTCTGAGTGTTTTTATTTTCATTGTTCCTCTTAAGGAACAACTATTGTTCCTATTAAGGAACAACAACCGTTCCTCTTAAGGAACAACGCTTCTGTGTATTTCTATTTTTGTTGTTCCTCTTAAGGGACTGCACTTCTGCGTGTCTCTATTTTTGTTGTTCCTCTTAAGGAATAACAGTCGTTCCTCTTAAGGAACAACACTTTCACATGTTTCTATTTTTTTTGTTCCTCCTAATGAATAACTATTGTTCCTCCTAAGGAACAATGGCTATTCCTCTTAAGCAACAACAACTCTATGTGTTCGTATTTTGATGTTCCTCTTAAGGAATAGCAATCGCACATATTTTATTTTTGTTATTCTTCTTAAGGAATAATAATCACTCCTCTTAAGGAACTGTTTGGTCAACTTGGAGTTTCCTACATTGCTGCATTAATTGTCAATCCGGGAGTCGTAAACTGTTGAAGTGCGGCGCACTATATGTGCAAGATAGCCTATTTCTTATTTTTTGTCGTTTTTAAGTTTTTGTTTTGTTTTGGGTTTAGTTCTATTAATTCCCTAATGCGAGATGGAAATTCTAAAATACAAGTATGATATAAATGTTCAAGGCAATGATGTCTTTTAAAATGGTTTTCAAAACTTCAAACTTTTTAAAAACATACGATGATGAAACTAATTCCTGAAAAGAGAGTGAAAATGTGCTGCTATTCTAATTAAACAATAGTGAGCTAGTGACCATGAAACCCATTATCCTTGCTGCCATGAAAATATAAGAAAAACTGAACTCAAAGAAATCCAAGAATTGCAAGTAAAGTAAACTCAAATCACATTACATGAACTCATATTCTGACCCCTCACCATTCGACTCGCTCTGGCTTTAGGAGGTAATCATAAACAACTTGAGCAATCTGATATCTAATTTGCAGAAAATAAAACTAATATCAAACTACACACTCATACTTCAATCCCTCACCATTTGACTCGCTCTGACTTTAGGAGGTAACTAAGAATGACATGAGAAATTCAATAACTAACTTGCAGAAAAATAAACTAATATCAAACTACGCATTCATACTTCAATCCCTCACCATTTGACTCGCTCTGGCTTTAGGAGGTAACTAAAAATGACATGAGTAATTTAATATCTATCTTGCAGAAGAGTAAATGAGAAAAAATGAAATAAATAACACAATGTTGGAACTAAAAACTAAAGGAAATGAAAATCAGCAGAAGGACAAGAATAATTCCATGTCATTAGTCATTAGAAAACTATGTGCAAATGCCTAGGCTACCTATTGTAATCTAAAACAAAAGCACCAATCAGTTAACAATATATAAAATGTGAAAAGCTATGGACAACTATCAAATGTTAATACCATAAGGAATGTGGTATATATATACAAGTGAATGATTATGGCATAAGAACATAAAGAAATAAAGCATGAAACACTATAGTAATAAACAAGACCTCGGCTTGTGCAAGGGCCCTCTGCACAATCCTCGGACAATCAATGAGCAACCACAAATTGAGCTCAGAAACAGAGTCTTCTCATGTATTAAAATGCAGTCATAACATAGTGAAAAAGTTATGGCACAATGGGTTCCTTTACAATCAGAATTAAATTACCAAAAAGCTAACTAATATGCATATGAGAACGCATTATTTATAATAGAGGATGACATAACTATTTTCCTACATTCTGTGCTGATACAAGACACGTAAACAACCACGTCCCAAGATTAGCACTATGGTTGCCATGAGGATTCAATCTTTGGAAGGTGGCTGTTGGATCCGGTTCATGGAGTAGTCCACAGGTGTTAAATTGTCCCCCGAGATCTAGGAACAACCACACAAAGCTTCACTTGGTGAAAAATAGAGTTTTATCACTGTAGGACTCTTTAGTTGACCACCGCTTTCCCACCGTTGACTATGGCCTCTTCTGATGAATTCGACTAAGCCAATAGGACTCGGTCCATGTCCACTTCGGTTGCAACTTGCCCATGTGGCTCGATTCGCCTGAAGACACCTGCAATATAGACTTTGACAAAACAGGTGCAGAAAATTGGGCTGGCTGTGGAAAGTGACAAGATTCCATAGCTTATAAACAAAAATCTAGTTCAATAGCAAGACAAACAAATAGTCAAGAAACCACTTTAAATGCCATTTTTTAAACTAATATGCAATGATACTGATGACTTAGGAGGTTCAGATGAATGGGAAGAAGCTAGAAAAAGGTGTAGGAAAGATGCAGTTTTGGGACTCAACATACCCCCACTGTGAAGGTGTTGCATGTCCTCATGCAACCAAAATTTGGACTATATCCCCTTCAAATCATATGTTCTAAAGCTTCTTCCAGTACATCCAGCCCTCTTCCTCTCTTTCTTGGTGTTTCTAACATCCTAGGCTTCTTCATCAAGCATCTAAATTTAAGATTAATCAATCCTCTACTTATCTTCTTGCATTTCTTCTTCAATTTTCTGTTCTTTTTGTGCCATACCCCCAGGTGTAGCATAGTGTTGTCATGGGCGATCTTGTCCAGTCTACTCTACTCTTTGAGTGCTTCATTTTCATTTTTAATATGTCGATTTAAAACCTCCAACTCAAAGATTTCTTGTTTCAATGATTGGACTAGGGCTTCTTGTGCTATGTGAGGTTGAGTGGATGAAGTGTTGGGACCCATGGCTGTTCTTTCCAAGGATTCTATGTAATCATACACCTGTTGCTGCTTTGGATCTATTTCGGGTGTTGTTTTCTTGGGGTTGTCCCCAAAATGCTGTGGAGGAGAATTGACTTCAAATTTTGGCCGAAAAGGACTCGTGTCATCAACTTGAGGACTAGTTTCAACATTTGGTTGAGAACGAGGTGGACTACTGCCAGCTGGAGTTTGTTCAGGTATTCCTTTTCCCAAATCAACAAAATGGGGTCCTTTCGTTTGTGTTTTTCTTCTTTTCCCTTAAGCCTACTGCTTCTTCTTAAATATTGCGGACTACTGTCTTTTTCCTTCCGTTTTCCTTTCCCTTTCTTTTTGGCCATAGGTGACTGTTCCTGAAGGTGAACCAATCTCTCAAACAATACTTGATGGTCTTCTTCTGAGGAAGGGGTTTGATGCACAACCTCTGTTATGAAACCAACTCAAGAAAAGATAGAAAAGATAGATCAACACCTTAGAATTCAGCCTCTTCGAGGGGGCAACCTCCTTTACATTACATAAATGAACAATTCTTTGATGATACAAATGACAAAACCTCCTCCTTTCTATATATAGGAGTCTAAGGAGTCACAATATAACCCAGCCGACCTAACAATAATAATATAAAGCCACAAAAATAACAATAGAGGGATTCTATGGGGCACAGTAATAACAATATGGGGGCAATAGGGGCACAACAATATTAATAAGGGTTACAACTACCATAGTAATGGGGTAATCACTAGTATTATAGGGACCCAACATCTTACATCCAGGGTTAAGTAATGTGCGTGAAGCATTCCGTGAGGCTTTCTTGGAGAGAATGACAACCACTAACCCCACAAAAGCAGACAGTTGTGAAGTCGCTGCCCTTGAAGTTGTATAGGAAATGGAAGCAACACCCTCTATTCCAACAGTGCTTAGGTATCCTAGGCCTAACCTAACTACCGCTGAGAAGAAACAAAATAAATTGCAGCAACTTCTGGTCTACCAATCGTAGACAAAAAAACCCCAAGAGATTCGCCAAAAGGGAAAAATGGATAAGTCCAAGAAACCGCATGAACCCTTAGATCTTGATGAAGAAGAGATTCATGGAAGAATTGAGGAGATGGAAGCTCGAGAGGGCGAGCCTATGACTCAGCTCCTAAACTATATCCCACCATGACAAGGCAAAGCGAAGGTCCTGAAAGATCCAAACACTGGCAAGTTTATGGTTTCTACACTACTGCTACCATAAAATGTTGTATTTGAAAGTGTGATCTTAGGGCACATTCCTATGCTCAAAATGGAATATTTTATCTAGAAGATCATGAGAAATTCCCCGATCCAGTGCCAAATAAGTATTTGGAAAAGATTTACTACGAGGAGATCGGGGTAATGCACCTAGAGCCAATGAAATGGGTCACAAGGGTTAAGAAAGAAGGATTGATGAATATGTTGTACATATCACACTTTAGCAGAATAATCATCAACACAATCTATGTGTGATAATTTCTTACCCTAGTGCATGATGGGTGTCTCTGGTTGGGAGAACCCATCCCTATTACAAATACATTGATCCACCACATCCTAATGTTTCCATACTAATGGGTGGATCCAATCAAGGAGTTTGGAGAAAAGGCTAAGGAAAAGCAACCCGCAGACAAAATGAAGAAAGAGTTCAATTTAGTAAAGAAGTCATGCAGATATTTGATCCACTCTCTCACTAACAAGGCGATGAAATTCTCCGCATAGATCCTAGCTTACAAAGTCATGAGGAAGTGTCATGCGAATGAGGTTCTAGCACCAGTAATTTCACTTGCGGCCCAATGTGCTAGGAGGAGTGCAGTACAATTGGGCAGAATACCTTTGTAAAGAATTTTTGTGAAACGTAGAATGAGGGCAAAGCATTCTATTATGTTTGGCTACTATTGTTGATTTCCCTAGCCATGTGGATGCTACCAAAAGATAGTCAATTCCCTCCATAGGATGTTGACTTACCAGAAGCCACAAAGTTTTTTTCGCTATAGGAAACAAAGGACCCTCTACGGGTCATGGAGACAAAGGTGTTTTGGGTATTGGTTGAGATGGATCTTTGCATGGTGATCAACCAGAGGCAGTGACTATCACCAACTCTATTTGAGCAATTGGAGGCTTATATAGAGTTCAAGGTGTATTTTCACAATGTGTCTATCCATGTGAGAAAGGATTCAAAGAAGACATGGTACACATTTTCATACCTGGTGAGTGAGGTTGATGCACAGGAGATTGTGGGGAAATGGCCAGGAGAGTGGCTGCAGCCATCAGATCTCAGCATGGGTACAAGCAAGGAAGGGGAAGTTTCCTTCACGTGGCCCACAACAGTGCAAAATCAGAAGGAAGCTGAGTAGGTCACAACTCACAAGAAAGCTGCGTAGCAGAAGGAAACTACTACCAAAGCAGCTGCTACTTAGGCAGCTGTTAAGAAAGACTCTAAGGACACCACCATTGATGTTGAGGAGCCTACTTCTCAATACAATAAGGAAAAAGGATAGACTAATGTTAAAGGAGGTAGGGGCGAGGAGCATAACACTCCCTCTAAACTATAGAAGCAGACCAAGGAGACCACTTCCAGACCTAGAAAAAAGCAGAAATCTCACAAGCACACACACGTTGATCCAATAGTCCTCACTGAGGGGGACTTGGATGAGATTGGAGACAAGGTCTACGACACCATGATGGAAATGTGGACACATTTCAAACAAAAGTACCAGTAGGCACTTGGGAATGTACAAAAGGATTTGAACGACATTCAAATTCAGATAGGGCCGACTGCAAGCAAGCATTGGCTAGGCAAGCGAGATTGAAGTGAGCCTACAACAAATGAGCACAACTGTGTTGGATACTGATCATACTTTGGACCTCAAAGTCATTCCACTTCCAGAGGGGTCCTTGTGCACACAGTCAGAAGAAGAAAACACTCAGCTCACACATATCAAGGATGTGACTGTCAACCTCACGGGGTTGCCTAGCTAGACCCTCCATGAATTACATCAGGGAGTATTCGACGAGCTTAGGATCAGGGAGCAATGCGTGCTGCTAGTAATTAGTAAAGTGAATACCAATAATGAACAAATATTCACAAGAATGGTGCAAGCACTGAAAGAAAAGGAAGAACTGGCAAAGCGCACCTAGAACTTGGAGGTAACCATTACATAGGCATGTAATGCGATATTAGAACTCAACATTCCTGAAGATGTAGCCTCAGTAGCAAAGATTTAGAAGTTGGCTACAGGAGTCAGGGAATCAAAGGAGGAAATTGGCCGAGTCTAATTTGAGTTACAGATATAGATCTCTGAATGACAGTTAAAGTTGTAGCCAAACACTCCACCATAAGTCTGGGAGCAGTGCAGGGTAGCGATCAAATATGGAATGGCCACATTATCTGCAACAGTCAAGGATTGCACAGACCTCTTTAAGAAGGTAATGGAACTATGGACATCTCTACAGGAGGACCTAACTCTATAGAAAATTGGTACATATATCAGGGAAAATAAGTAGCAATTTGACGAACTCAAGGTGATTGCATGCACTTTGGCACTAGTCCAGCACTTCGCTCGATTGATTGAAGGAAAACAGTTGAAAGCACAAATTGATGAGGTACAAAAAAGAGACGCCACATTGAAGGCCAGGACCCAACCATGGATAGAGAAAGTTAGCCAGCTCACTCTAGAAGTTCAATAAATATTGAAGCCTATCCAATAGACACAAAGGACAATGGGCCTCGTGGTGGAAGGCCCTACTACAGAGAAGTTGGTTGAAGAAGTATAATAGGTCGGAGTGCAAGGTACTGCTGATTTGCAGGTGTTGAAGGTTAAGTTCCACGAACTATAGGAAAATATTGTTGTGCCAGTTGAGTTACTCAAGGGTGAGTCACCTAATTTGTGTTTAGGTCCTATTGGGATAGGGTCCCCGACGTCAAATTTTGAGTATAAATTAGTATCTTTTTCTATAAAGCTTAAAGTCTCCACAAAATGTGGAAGTAGAGCATGAAGATAGTATGAGTCAAATGGGATTTAGTCCCTTAGGAGGGTAGGCAATAAGACATTTTTGAGACCTTCCCATGGTCTACAGACCATGGTATTGTAAGAAAAATGCTATATATAGATGAGTCATAGTGAGTCTATGAAAGTAACTTTTTGTGAAGAAGAATCTGTAAGGGCAAGGTACTAAGGTAGGAAAGGTCTATTTCCTGTACTTAGGTGAAAGGGGAAGGATCCTGTAGCTGAGTGTACAGAGACCTTGGTAAGTCTGCAGGCTGAGTGTGTGGGCCCCTGCAGCTAAGTGCACAGGGAAACGAAGTCTGTACTTGAACGATTATACTTAATAAAGAATGTTTTCAGATGAATTGAATATATATGTGCGTTATTTCTTACTTCTGTAAGTTTATGTATCTTCACTTTGTGTTATGATTTATATGAATTAATGCTTATTTACTATGAAAATATATTAGATCTATAATATTAATGCATGTTAAGACTAACTAAGGACCTTTACAAAGATATGGAATTATTTTATGTACATTTACAATAATTACCAGTTCGGAAGGGTTAGGGGTGCGTAAAGGTAGATCTAAGCCATAAAAACTATAGGAACCCATCACACTAGCATATGGATGTAGAAACCTAGTTATGTCATCCCCCAATACTGCTTCAGGTGAGACTACAGCCTACACTATGCAAGTTGTTACCGAAAAGGGATAATAGTTAGAGTTTTGTTGGTTGGCATGGATAACGCTGAACCTGGGTCAGGCCCCATCATGCCAACACATATAGCTACAGGGGCCCACACACTCAGCTGTAGACTTACCAAAGTCTTCGCATACATAGCTGCAGGAGCCTTCCCCTTCGCACAAGTACAGAATAGATAAATTCAGATTCAACTCATGCACTTCTGCTTACCTTATCTATGACTCTTCTATGAATTCCTTTTATATTCTTTCTTCATTAAAATACCATATTCCGCGAACCATGGGTGGGTCTAAAAAAATTTGACTTTAACAAACTAAGGGTATTTGACCTAACTAAATCATGTTTGACTCCTATTGACTTGTGTTACTCGCACTCTACTCCTCAAAATGTAGAGTCTTTACAATATATTTACAAAATTAACAAAACTTTAACAAAACGGGGACCCCATCCCAATAGGCTCCCAACACAAAGTCATTACTCATCCTGAGTCACTATGTTGGTGTTCCCTTAACCTTTGCTTGTAGGCTGGTAAATTTGATCTTCAACGCTTGAAGATCGACTGTTCCCTGTGTGACAGCCAGGCAAACTTCTTCGACCAACGTCTCCATCTTTGGACCTTCAAGTGCAAGGCCTATGGTTCTCTATTTTTACTGAAGGGCCTTTAGCTTTCCCTTGATGGTATATGACAATGGGCTTGCCTCATCAGCCCATGGTTGTGTTTGCGCTACAATTATGGAAGATTTTTGAGTTAGCTCATCTATCTGTGCATGTAGAGTCTTTCCTTCTTAAAGTCTGGCATACCTTTGTACAGGTATAAGGGTCTGCATTGTCGCTCGGAGCTCATCGAACTACAACTATCTATCACAGATGTCTGCTTCGATCTTCAGCAAGTGTGGGTCCTCCTGAAGCGAGGTCCACATTTCCATTGTATGCTCAAATAATTGGCTAGAATCCTTGACTGTAGCGACTAGAGTTGTCATATCTTCTTTAATGGGAGCTTCATGTTGCTCTGACCTCCAGAGGTGTGGTTGGTTACAGCTTCATTTGAAGCTCTGAAATCTACATCTGCAGCTCAAACCACACCTTTCTAATTTCCTCCTTTGATTCCTTTAATGCATTAATTAACTTGTGAATTTTCTCTGCAGAGGCGGCCTCAACTGGAATTTAGAGCTTAGGGAGCTTGTTGCACACTTTGGTAAGGGATGCCTCTAGTTGCTAATTGCATTACATCACCTCATCATAGGTCTACAAGGCCTATGCTTTTTCTGCAAAAATTGGTTGATTGTTAGTCTTTACTTCTTCGATAATCAATAGAGCTCTTTTCTCTCAGACGTGGATCTCTTCTGAAATTCCTTGGTGTAGCTCATGCAAGGTCTAGATAGGCAATGTTGTAATGTTGATACTCATGATAGTCATATGAATCATCCTGATCTGATCCTCGACTATTTCTACATGTAGGGAACCCTCCGGTAGCTTCATTGTGCAAAGGTCTGTAGTTAGTTCTTCCTTTGATGTCCCACTCACTTGACCCTTGCTCGCTTGTCCCATGCTCATGTGGATCACTTCTGTATGGACCCATAATTCCTTCAGGCCCTATTGCACTTTTTCCAATACCTGCTAGTACTGGTCCTCGATGTGCCTTGATATGTTTTCAGTTGTGGAGCAGACAACATCACCTATATCATCAAGGTCTCCTTCCATGAGGACCAATGTGTTGAAAATAGCAATAAGAAATGCTAAAAATAGAATTGCTAAAAATAGCACTTCTATAAATAGCAATTTAGCCAGTGTTGAACTTAGCAACAATGGATGAAAAAAATGGAAGTGATAAAAATAGCATTCTATAAATAGAATTTCGGGATACCTTCCTATTTTAGTCAGTCCCTAAACTAATATAGTGAAGTAAAATTCGAATTTGATCCTAGAAACCGTTTGTAAAATAATTAATTAATTCATCTTGAGTTAATTAGTTAAGGAAAATCAAACATGAAGCCTATGTGGAGACATGCAATAGTTTCTCCATTAATTGAGGAATTTATCCATCAGTTAAAGAGATAAGGATGAGTTTTAATATTGAGTTGTAATTAGTTGGCTCAGTTAATTGAGTCAATTCCAGTTAGATTAATTCAAACAGTTTGTTGAATTAATGTAAATTCAATTAGTTAATGCTTGCATGCATGTAACTACCGCACTTCAGATAACTGAGTATTCTCTCATAAATAACTCATGCATATCAGTTCAGTCAGTGACCCAGTTGAGATCAGATGGAGGGGTAGTGTCCTATCAGTTGCTATAATATTCCATTGTGAATATTCATTGCATGTAGAAGGAATTATTTCCTTGAGGATTGTGCAATTACTTCTTCAGGTTTTGTGAGTGTGATGAGGCCAATTCACACATGTGGCTTCACTGGACCCCAAGAAAAACTTTGCAAGTAAATAGGAAGCTTGGAGGGATTGAGGAGGACATATACTATGTCTATTCAGTCTGTGAGTTGTATTGTTTGATTGTAGAGAGTGCAGGATAGCTTGAGAGCTGATTCTTTTTGTAACTTGAACAAGATTTCCACTTGTATGACAATACAAATATTGGGGTTATAGCCTGAGGCCTTCCTTGGGTTATTTCTTCTGTGTTATGTGTGATTGATTTCTAATTCTCAGTTATATGTGTTCTCTTGATCTTGCTCAATTTGATTAAGCTTCCGTAAAGTGTTGTAGAAGTAGATCTTCTATTGTGTTTTAGTATATTGCATAATCTGTTTATCTATAGTGGGAATTTCTACACAATGGTGTAGTACTCACAGAGTTATCAGACTTATGCTTCTTGTGTGGTCCCATTGAACTATGCTTCTATCTCTTCCTAACCCTGAAGGGGGACTTTCATTCCTCCTATCCAACATAGGGGTTTGTGCCCCCTTCCTCTTCATTTGTAGTTTCTACTTCAAAATTTTTGCACTCTATATCAGGCCCTTCGAGATCAATGGTGACTTGTGTTGTTTTTCCCTGTGTATCTTTTTCCTTCTATGCTTCCTTATCTTTCCTAGAAGCTTTCTATGCATCTTTATTTTTGTCGTGCTAGGTCTTCGGTGCAGCTATTGTTTTCCCTGTATTCTTGTTCTCGTGACTTCACAAGATGGGGTGAGCTAATTGCTCAACCATTGGCTGATGCCCCCATAATATCATCCTATGTGACTAAATAAGGAAACTTGTTCCATGTTCCTATGGAATCCTTCTTTGTGCTATAGAGATTAATGCATGGGTGATTGCAGTGGTGATACCCTCAAGGATCTTCCCGAGATCCTTGGCAGATAGTCAAATTAGCTGCAGGTAGCCTAGAGATACATGCACATATCCATATTAGTGAAATGATAATCAAAGTAAGAAGAAGGATTATTACCTTATATATTCATGTGGTGTTGCTAGAGAACGCAAAGTAGCAGAGTGGAAGATCCCTCAGCTAGCTCCTAGATCAAAACCTGCTCATAAAAAAGACGAGGCATAATATCACAACATATATCTTCAAAAATAAATACAATAATACATAGGGATATCTAACTGCATACATCTAAGCTACTCATGATCATTAGCATTGCATAAACATGTAAATAAATCACAATACCAATGCCATGGAGTGGACAACACAATTGTAGGCCTATATTAATGATCGGAAAGAGTGATTACAATGATCGGTTGCATCAAGCTTCCCTTACTCCTCCAGCTCCTCTCTCTCTCTCTCTCTCTCTCTCTCTCTCTCTCTCTCTCTCTCTCTCTCTCTCTCTCTCTTCTCTCTCTCTCTTCTTACCCTCTTGAAGAGCCAATGTCTAATACAAGCTTTGACAGTTAATAGGAAATCCTTTCAATACTTTCGACCCCTTTCATAATGGACCTAGCCTTAAATATATAGCATGAGAGGATAAGACTTTCCGAATATTTCATGAGCTATTTTGGGCAAAATCAAAGATGTTTCCACGGTTTATTGCTCTTTCCCTGTATGTAGACTCCGTTAGGAATAGAAATTCCTCAAATAGGTCAAATTTGTATGTTTCCCTACTTTATGAGATGACATATGAGTGAATATAAGGATATTATTTGGTCAACCCGCTCCTTTGACCTCCATAAACTCACTAAAGTTGACTAACACACCCCCCCGAGGCAACACAAAGAGTTACCCTAGGTACTAACGCACCTGATGCATAGCTAGGAAGCTTTATAAAGAACCTCGCTGGTTGCTGGAGAGCATTAGCTTAGAAAATAGGCCTGTGAACTTGGTCAATCATTTAGTCATCTTTCCCTTATCCTTTGAGTTGATGAGGAGGTCAATTTCCTGTGCAATAGATGCCCCCTAAAGTGTGATATCAGAGGCAGAGACAATCGCCAAAATAACTTATAATTGTAGTTTTCTTCAGAAAAGAGAGAGATAGGATTAGAGCTTTGGGACTACGAGAAACTTGATACAACACACACACACACACACACACATATATATAATTTTAAATCATGTTCTAAGTTAGGAATTCCCACACTGAGTAGCTATGTCAAAGCAATTTCTCAACAAAGAGATATGATGATCGTGTCCACTGATAAGCACAATGTGGAACTTGTGTCATAATAAGATCATTCTAATGAGATTTATCCAAAAAATAATATACACAGCTTGGGATAGGAAACAAGGTTGAGTGATCTAAGCCTCTACCCAATGTCTTGACCTCTGCTTCACCTTAACAACATATTTCGATAGATGTGAATAAAGGCCTTGAGGTCAAACATGTACAAAATCATATGATTACCAATCAATAATGGAGACTATTAACGGACATGAGGATGGCCACTGATAATGATGATGGTATCCAAGATGCATAGTACAATATAGCGAGTGTGAATAATGTTTTTGTTGTCGAACAATCATGGAATTGTTTAACTAGGAGCCAATGATGAAAACCCCTGACCAAACACAAGGTAACCTACCAATGATGTCTACAAGTTCCAAGGCACTGAAGTTTTTCTAGGTCTACTTCCTAGATAAAGTCTAGAATTCGATAGGAAGAGACCTGTTGAAAGGTAGGAAATGATGTTTCCTACATTTGTCGACATGGAACGGGACAAGAATGATTGTTTTTTGGAAAATAGTTTGAGCATTGGGTCAAATCAATAGAGGGCATGATGGAAGAATATGTTTGATGGTTTGATGGATGAAACAAAAGATAAAAGGTATCCCTTAAACAATAGAAGGCACGACACAAAGGGTTTAACCATGCATGACTAGACTCATGAACACTAGAGAGTGTTAGGATATAGAGATACAAGAACATCAAGGTATATAGGCTAAACTCATAGGAAGGTAAGGTTCATTTTGAGAGGTTGTCACAAAGAAGGTTTTACCGAGGGAGTGCCATGTTAAAGGGAACAACTACTGCCAAAAAACACTTTCCAAAATACTGACATAAAGAAATTGTATTGTCTAATTTCCCCATCTAATTAATTTTATGAGTCTAGATGGGTAAACTCGGTGGTATTTTCATATTTTTAGAGTCTGAAAAGATTGTAAAGAGTGACTTCAGGGTGGTCCCTTTGTCATAGTTTTTAACTGCGTGTGAAAAAGGTTTAATAGTATACTTGAAAAGGTTCCTTTTCTATAAGTTAGTCTACTGAGTCCAAATAAAGCAATAAACCTATACTCAATAGACATTTGCCTCATTTTTTTACGAGTACGAAGGGACCGAGTAAACTTAATATTCGTCATGAAATTTCACTGAGTCACGCGACGACAAACTCAATAGATCTTCATCAAATTTTAACAAGTCAAATGAGGAAAAATCGAGGTATCTTTTTCATTTTAATGAGCGAGGAAAAGGAGATAAAATAAATTCTCATGCTTTCTTCATAGATTTAACTAGCCTGAAGAAGGGAAAAACTCGGGGATTTTTCAATTTAAGAGCGAGAAAGAGTCCCAAAAAAGAAAGCACTCATACCATCGTTGTAGGTGTTTTACAAGTCTGATGACAAAAACTCGGGGATTTTTCAATTCAAGTGTGAGAAAAGATCCTATAAAAGAAAGTTCTCATAGTGAATTGAACATGGCCATTTCTGCACTTCGGCGCTGAAAATACCTTAATCAAAGCATGAGTAATATTGACAATATAATGACATGGCACACGATAAATAACATAGGAAATGAACTACTTCTATTTCAATGAATTAGTTAATATGATTCGTACCTCCAGAGTGAATATAACGAGGTTTTTTGAGCCTCCATTTTCACCATTTACATCATTTGAGTGTTGTGAGAGTGTTCTGGAGCGAAAGAGGATAAAATATTCACCAGGCAAGTGCGAGAAATCCAAGCGACTGTTCGACTTGTCGTTTATTTCAAGTAGATGGAAAAATCCTTATCCTACATTCTTTAACCTTTTTCAGCTGCAATAGGGGTTGATTTTTTTATTTTGGGTAGGCCATAGCTCATTAAATGCGACTAACACTCCCCTCTAGGTCTAGAGGGGTGTTAAATGCCCTTCACGAACTAGAGGAGGGCATTAGTGCGCCTTGTATGCCCTAGGGGGGGTGTTAGTGCGTATGAGAGAACCTCCAAACCCCATAATGTGATTTAGGAAGCATTTATTTACTGATTTTTGGGTTGATTTGTGCAGGTTTTGATCCATCGTCATAAGTTTATGGAGAGAAAGAGCTCATGATCACGAGGAAATACAGATATCGAATGATCCAACATGCATACTTACACTATGTAGATGTGGCTTAATGAAGTATTTAAGGCTTGATCTAATGAAGGGTCAGGAATAACTTCTATGCTGGATAATCCAACGTTGGGATGAATTCCAAGGGGTGTTCTAGATCGGGGGTCATGAGCTCTCGATTGATAGAGATGATATCTATTATCTGACTAGTTTGTCACACAGAGGTGCACAAGAAAACTTAACCACAGGTAGGATAGATCCACCGTCCACCCTAGAGTTGATCCAAACTTACTACATACCTAATAGTGGTTTAGTGAGCAACAAGGTCCCCATCAAGCAGATCAGGTCTAGGTCAATAAGGGCCATATTGTGGATGATCGTACACTTGGCGAGGTCCAAGAGTCCTCATGTTGCCACGAAGGCCCAACTATTGCTCGTTATTGATTATGTGCAGTCTCAGATATTTAACTAGTGTGAGGTAGTTCTTGTTCAACTGAAGGTAGAGTTTACAATCTACAAGACTCATACCCAAATGACTTTTGGGTATGGTACTCTCATCGTGTCCTTTATACTTGAGAGGTTGTCTGTCATGGGACTGCAGATGAGTGTCGATCTATCTAATATGAGGGAGCCTAGGTAAGGGCAAAGGGCTTCTCTCTATCCTCATACTATAGGGGGAATAATCCGACATTTCTTCAAAGAGGACTTCTTAGAGTGTCTCAACTATCATATCTTGACAATTGATGACTATGCCTATGAAGGCATGGATTTCATTGGAGATCCAAACTTGATATTGCCACCTCATACACATTGGGGTCTCAAGGTAAGAAGGTTTTTTTAGAGTAATTAAAGTATTTTTTACTTTTGAATATTTATGTAAAATTTTTGTTATTATGGGTGAAAAAGTACTAACATGAAGCATTTTCTTGACACAGATGTGGCACCAGTATGACCTGCAGGCATACCTCGCCAAACGAGGCATGGGGAATGACTACTTGGAGCTAGAATAGGAGCAATAGTTGCTGAAGATGGAGATGATGCACAAAGTCTCCGCGAGGATCTAAGGAACTTTTAAGGGCTGAGCATGGGCATTCCTCCACTTCCCATGAGGGAGATTCCCGCTTGTATGTAGCAACACACCATTGGTGTGCCTGAGCGGTTTCTGGTTCCTCTTCGGAGGATAGCTATAGCTATTCTGAGTTTTCATGAGTAGTAGGTTGTTTAGGAGAAGCATGGTATAGCCAGCAAGTGTTTATAGCGAGGCTTAGTAGCCATTTTGTACTTCAAACACCCAAGCTTTGGGAATTTTCTAATGTAAAAGACTGGATTCAATATATATATCTATATATATATATATATATAAACATAGGTACTTTGGTATTTTTATGATGGAAATGTTTTTTAATCCTTTTTGTAATTTTTTAACTGTGTAAATCTTTACTTTCATACATGTATCTGTAATAAATGTGACAGATGCCAATCTAATACATAGTTTTCCATTGAATCAGCAACTGCATTAAATTCTCAAGGAATATGTTCATACATGATAAACTCAAATTGACATTCCAAGAGTCGTACCATTAAGTAATGATGTATCATTATTGGATTGTGAATGTGATATTGATTTTTCAATTGCATAATGACAAGTTGGGAGTCTAACCTAACCACTAGATTGGAGAACTAAGATGACGCTTTAGTGAGAAGTGAAATTATAGACATATACTCATAAATATTGTTGGTGGTAGTACCAAGAAAGACTCCCTTGGAACAATGTAGTTTCGATTTAGGTGTGTAAATGACCCAAGGAGCTGATGCAATGTGTTGTGTGTGACAATTGGCACCATCCGCATATCCTAGACATCTTCGCAACGAGAAATATATATGATACAAATACTGAAAAAAATGCCAAAAAATCTAGTCACATAAAAAAGAAGAAAAACTTATAAATACATAGAATTACAAAGCACATGCCCAGTGCAATACTAGGCATAATACTTTTTCAGATAGAGCACATTTTTAGGCTTCACGACCAGGACTCCTTCACAGTCTTAAAGTTCATAGGCCCTTTTTGAGAGGGCCTTGGTGATGATATATGGATTGATCCATAAGGGTTGAAGCATTCCTGCCTCCAAAAGGTCATGTTTTTTATCATAGAGCAAAAGAAGATCACCTTCTTGGTAAGAATAGGCTTGACCTTTTTTTCATACTGGGCTTTGACCTGGCACGTGTGGGCTTCGAGTGCTAATTCGACATCTCGATAGGTTTTGTCTAGTTGATTGAGATATTGCAAGTGCTCTTCTTCAGCATTGGTGTCGGGCAAGAGTTCAACAAAAAAATTTAGGGAAGGAATCTGGGACTCGATAGGTAGTACCACTTCTAGGACATAAGAGAGTTGGAATGATGTAAAGCTTGTACTAGTTTTGACTAAAGTTTGATACGCCCATAATGCAGGATATAACATATGGTGCTAGTGGGTTTTGTGATAACCTACAAATGTGCGGATCATTTTTTTTAAGACGCCATTAATGACTTCTACTTGGCCATTAGCTTCGGGGTAGTAGGAGGACGATTGGTCCTGCCGAAAACCAAGCAATGATGTTAAGTCAGACATCATGTGATTTGGAAAATGAGACCCATGGTATGTAACGATCATACGGGGCACACTGAAATGAAATATGATCTAATTAAACAGGAATAACACAACAGTTTCTCCATCAGCCTGGAAAGTGGGAATGACTTTGACCCATTTTGTAAAGTAGTCCACAATGATAGTAATGTAGTTGTGCCCATCAAATAAAGTGGGGTTGCATGTGATGAAGTCAATACCCCATTTGATAAAAGGGCCAACAGAGATAACCAGGTGCTAGGGGGCTAGAGGTGCACACATTTTCTTTGTAAATACTTCACAACGGTGACACTGCTAGATTTCCTTGATACAATCTTTGAATAAGGTTGGCTAGTACTATCCTACTTGTAAAATTTTCTGAGCAGTAGACATGCCAAAAAGATCATTGCCACATGCCCTAGCATGGAAGTAATTTAAAATGTGTTCCACCTCTTCATGAGTGAGGCAATGTCAAATAACTCTATTGGTGCCACGATGATATAAAGTGTCATTCAACACTAAATAGTGCTGAGCTTGGTGGTGGATGTGATGATGGTCACCTGATGATAGTTCAAGGTGGAAATGTTGCACTTGGAGGTAGACAAGAATGTCACCATTCCAAGTGTCAGTAGAGTCGATCAGATAGACAGATTCATCAAAAAGAGGATCGTGAGCTATCTTATTTGGATCGACAATGGGAAGATCTGACAATAGTTCTGCGAAGACTAAGTTTTTTCTCCTTGGCAATGGTGAAAACCAAATCAAATTGCTAGAGGATAACTATCCATTTGGAATATTTTCCTCCAGTTACTTGATGAGACAAAATGTGTCTCATGGGATTCTCCAAAGTGATGATGATAGTTTGTCATAATAGTATATAATGTCGGAATCGATTGATAGCAAAGACAACTACCAAGGACAACTTTTTCACATTTGAATATCTGAATTCGGGACCAACCAGGCCTTTCAATAGATAATAGATCACATGCTCACTTAGATCATGATGAGTTTTGACCAACACCATTCCAATAGAGGATGATGAGGCTGCCAGATAGAGGAGAAAGTCATCATAGTTGGGAGCACTGACTAGTGGGGTTGATATAAGTGCCTGTTTCAAGGCATCAAATGGTCATTGGGCTTGATCATCCTAGAAGTATGGTACTCCCTTCTTTAGTAGGTGCATAAATTCTTTTGAGAACTCGACATAATTTACGATGAATCGTCGTAAGAATTTTTCTTTCCCTTACAAAACTTGGAGCTACAAAATGGATCGTGGTTTGGGAAATTGAGTGCTTGCCTTTACCTTATCGGGATCAACCCTAATCCCATATTTGGAGACAATTAAACCAAGTAGGAA
The DNA here is from genome assembly GCA_000404065.3 of Pinus taeda. Classification (NCBI taxonomy): domain Eukaryota; kingdom Viridiplantae; phylum Streptophyta; class Pinopsida; order Pinales; family Pinaceae; genus Pinus; species Pinus taeda. Next base: position 45,028 of record APFE030902684.1, on the reverse strand, counting down.
TCCATAATCGACAAATAAAACACAGTTGTGTGGATTCAAGCATATGTTATAGAACCTGCACCTAAGAAAAATTGCTTGTAAATGAACTAGATGTTGGGTTCGCTTCTTGAAATGGGCTGGAAGGTCATCCAAGTAAGCTTGAACAATATTTCTAATATCATGAAATGTGTAGTCCATGGCCCATTGAAATGTTGCTCCAACATTTGCTAAACTGAAGGGGAGTTTTCGATATGAAAATATTCCCCAAGAAAAAATGAAGGCGGTTTTGTGCTGGTTCGCTGGTTTTATGGCGATCTGGTTATAGCTTGAGAAACCATCCATAAATGAGAAGGATTTGCAACTGGAAATCATCAATTATTTGGTTGATGAATGGTGTCAGATAATTATATTTTGGATACACAGTTTTCAAGTCCCAGTAGTTGACACTGACACGGAAGGTACCCTATTTTTTACTACAAGAACTACATTGGAAACCCATTCTATTAAGGGAATGTGGTAAATGAAACCAGCACGTAATAATTTTTCCACCTCAGTCTTGATGGTTGTAGTTTTGCAGGGGTTGGACTGGTTGAAGCCTTTGGCGGATAGGCTTGGCATTGTCATAAACCTTGATCTCATGTTTGACAATAGACAAATCTATGCCGAGAATTTCCTCGTAATACCAAGCAAATACATCGAATAATTCCTTGAAAAGGCAGGTGAAGCTTGCAATTTCCTTAAGAGTGCAACTATCTCCAATTTGGATGTTTTCCATGATGCCTATCTTGACTGAAATATCGATGAGCAATGTCTTTGAAATATTTCCCATGTTCCCTTCTGAATCTAAGGTTTGGATGGTCGCTTAAAGTGATGGAATGATCTTAGGTGTTTTAAAGGACATGATAAGTATATGTATCATGTCCGAATCATATATCGAAATGTGATGGTGAGAATCCTCCCAAGGATTCTCCTTAAAACACATGATCTCTTGAATAACTTCATCTAAAGGTAGGACCTTATTGAGGAGATCGTTAGAGGGAGAAATTATGGGAGAGGAGGTGGTACCGTTTGCTAGAAAATTATGTGTTATAGAGCAATGGAACACATAAAATATATTACAGAAATACAAACATAGAAAACAGATAAAACAAGAGAGACACAGACACACGTGTTTCAGCCAATTTGGGCTACGTCCATGAAGAAATAGTTTGTCCTTCCTTTTATATTATCCAACAAACTGCAGAGACACAAACTATAGCAGATCCACTGTAATTCCCTCTTTTCTCTCAATCTCCTCTCTCTTCCTCACTCAAAATACAGATCTACATAGATGCAATACAATTCCCTCATATATAGCAAGGGGTTGCCTTCTAAGGCAAAAAACCCTAAATTAAACATAACTTCTACCAATAGATCCCTGCCTAATGAACGACCTAGATTGACTATGAAATTACAACATTTTACAAGGAAATTTTACATCTATTTTTTGCTTCAGGGGTGTTTCCCCTGATCCCCCACTAGGGGGGTCTCCCAACAATCGCATTCAACCCCCCTTGGATCCCCCCTGCAATGTATATTTTACGAGCAGCTTTGCTACCCCATTATGAACATGGGTCCAATGTAGCAATACCTTTGAATACAGAAGATAATGAGGCTCCACACCCAACACCATTGTTTGTGACGAATGTGACCAGAGTCTCGGATGCAGATTGAATGGCTTGGTAGGCCAATTTGGCTAGTGCATGTGGCATTTGTTCTCCGTAAGAGTCAATGTTTGAAGGGGCTTGAAGCATCCAAGGATCGGTCGGTTAATGAGGAATATATGAGACCCTAGATACTGTATGTGGAACCACAAGCGTTGGGAGAGGAAAACAACCCGTCAGGGAAGAACCCTTCAAAACACCAGTACTGATATTGAAATAAGAGTGGGGTATACCACCCACTAAAGGTACATAGCCACTAGGTAATAGGGAGTAATTTGGGGTGCAAAAGGACAGTTGGTCCATTGTGACTATCCTTCCATCCAATGGAAATAAGATGATATGAAAGAAAATATACACAATGGCAGTCATGACATAAGTCCAATTGTGGCCCAACAATAGATTATAGTCGAGTTTTCTATCCACGATTTCGATATCCACTGTTACCATTTTCCCACTCAAAGTGATGGGGTAGCTGGCAAGGTAACCTTTTGGGATGAAAGTGTGGTCGTCGAAAGCTTTAAGAGAATTCGACGACGGTGAGAGGGTTGGAGAACCCAAGGCAAGCCAACATGAAGCTGACATGATGCAGGTTGAAGCACCTTTGTCAATGACAATTCTATGTACCCCTCATCCTTTGGAAAATATTTTTTGGCTTGATGGGCCCTGACCCAGGTTCTGCGTTAGTCAGCCAAGAAAATCCCTACACTACTGGCCCTTTCAGGATCACGCCGCAAAGAGCAGGCTGAAGTCTCACCAGAAGAAGTATGGGGGGATGCAAGAACCAAATTTCCACACCATGAGATGGTTGTGATTTCGGTTTTATACCTTAAACATTTCCTTCTCACAAATCGATAATCCTTTAGGGCTTATCATTGTAATTTCTCTACGGTCTCTTAGAACCTCCACGAAGGTATACGATAGTCCTCTGCACAACCCTAAACAATGGCTCAGGTACTTACTCGCCCTTGTTACTGCATTACTATGTCATTTCCCAAATTATCTTAAGTGTTCGCCAATTTTACCATGCAATTAAGATTATCTTCGTGTAAACATATATCCTTATTTGCATTCATATAACTGATATAAGCATATACATTCGCGTGTAAAAATAGCATTATAACATAAAACTAGAACTTAACATAACATATCACATGCATTCCACATGGGAAAAATACACAGTAATTTTAGAATACTTCTCTTTATTGATGATTCCAATCTCCAATACAAACTCTATCTGCCCCACACACATAGTTGTAGGGGTTCGTGCACTCAAATGCAGACTTCTACCCCAGGACTCTGCACATTCAGCTACAGAGCCTCTTACTATGCTAAGACTCTCTCTCTTCACTCTTCATAGACTCCTCAAGCACTTCAACTTACCTTTTCTTCTACTTTTAAGACTCCCTTTTTATACAATCCCATGGTTTGTGGTCCAAGGGAAGATCTCTAAAGCTGACACAAGCTATCTAAGCTAAGGGTGGAAACCCTTTTTGACTCTTTCTATCTTCGCACTCTGTGACCACCAAAATGCATGGACTTTACATTCCTTTGTACAAAATTCATGCTTTCTACCCCAAACTTAGGCCTTTAGTCCTAAAAATGACCCTAGAGGACCAATTCCCAATAGGCCCCCACCACAAACATGGTTACTCGCCCTCGAGTCACTCAGTTGGCATGAAGATCTTGATGCGAAGACCTACTAGCTTTATTTGGAGTACTGCAACTTTGATGTACATTGTGCTTCTACTTGTTTCATCTCCTCAACCAGCTGCTCCATTACTAGTATTGTGTCATCTGACTCAATATTCTACAGACTGGCCAACTTCCCTTCAATTGTGGTCGTGGTCAAATAGGCCTCGTCCAATGAAGGTTGTAGGCAAGCCTTTAACACTACTTCTTTGTGCTGAGTTGCATCTACCAGCTCTTTCAAGCCTTGGCCTCCTGCAGCTTGGACAACCTTTGCGTGATGGCAATAGTGCATGTTGTCACTCTAATTTTAGCGTAGCACTGCTACAGCTCCCGCACTTCTGTTTCAAGCCTCTACACAGTGGGGTGTTCCTGTAGGCTGGTGACCACCACTAGTAATTGCTCGAAGAGTGTCGTGTAGTCCTTTGCTACATTGTCTACTACTTCTATGACATCTTTCACAGCTGATTCATGCTATTCTCTAATAGGAATTCAACTACAACTCTGTGATTTTGAGGTTTAGTTCCAAATGGAAATTTGCCAATTCTGTGTGTGGGTCACATACTCCAGCAGCGAGCTTCTGAAACTGCACATCTACTAGCTCAACCTTGGGAATGTCTAGCTCCAGGATAGATCTACATGCCTCAGCCACAATGTTGGGCATGGAATCCCCCCACATTAGGTTTTGGGAGTTAAAGCCCAAGTTTTGGTCAATGGTTTTGTAAGACTTTGCAAATTTCGAGTGCAGAGTGTGAAGTATAGGTTAAATCATATTGATGTCTACCCTAAAGTATTGTGATGTAATGTAATGTCATGTCGGCCTACCCATGATCCGCGGACCATGGGATTGTATAAATAGAGCGATGCTCTATGTTGTAAAGAGGGGGAATAAAGAGAGAAGAATACAAATAGTTCGAGCTTAGAGTAGGAGTCTAAGTGTATTGGGTCGTAGTAGTAGGAAGAGGCTCTGCAGCTAAGTGCGTAGAGGCCTAGTAGAGTCCACAACTAAGTGTGCATACCCTTGCAGCTGAGTGTGCAGGGCAGTGTCGAGTCTGTAATATGGATAGAAGATTAATACAAAGAATTTGATTCCTATTTCTATGTATCTGCGATGCATTACTTTCATTACATTTATATTGTTTTATTTATCGGGTGCACCGATATGATTGTTGAATATATTGTAATAATAATTAGTCTTGTGTAAACAAGTTAAGTAATCGAATAAAAATAGATTAAATAGCAAGGAACTTGGGTAATGTATGGGTTGTGCCCTGAGTAGGGTTGCATGGAAGTAGCACCGCAGGTTGCGAAGGGATACTAAGTGTGCGTAGCAACGGGACAAACCATGGACCTCCATAAGCTCATCAGACATCCCTAAGGTGCAGAAACCTAGTTCTAGCACCCTCCCATACTAATTCAGGTGAGACCTCAGTCCATGCTCCACAGACTATTGCCGAAAGGGCCATTAGTACCAGGATTTGCTTGGCTAAATCACCTCTGAATCTAGGTAAGGGCCATACAAGCCAACAAATTGTTCCATTACCAGGACCGGGATCTGCATAAAGGATATCTGATGTTGTGCCACTGGAATCTAACGAAGAAATAAATTGAAGAGTGGTTGGACAAGAATCTTCACGAGTTTTTGGCACAGGAAAACAAAAATCTACGAGTATCTAAGGAACAGGGTTGGAGCGCTACTTGTGTACGAAAATCCACAAAATTTTCTTTGCATCCCTTCCTTCTGAGCTGTATGAGTGGATCGTGAAGTTAGCAAACAACCAGGGAATGTGTAGGCTCGACAAACCAATAGTGTGGACTCTGAAATTAGTGTGCAGACTAGAGGCGTTAGGAGATAATATTGTGCAAAATATGGACCATTGGTTCGACCGAATAATAGGAGGATTTATCACTGAGTTTGCGGTCAACACGACTGTCAGCTATAGTGAGGCGGAGCGACGTTTTCTCAAGGGACCGCGAGGTAAGTATATTAAATATTCGAACACTTGGATTAAGATGCTATTGTGTGAAAAGTGGGTTATGCGAATAAATTAATGTTTAGGACTACGCGAAGTGGGAAGATCTATGAAAGCGGAAGCAGTGAAGAGTTGGAAACCAGTCCCTTAATTTCACCTTTGAGGGAAAGCGAGGAAGAGCTCATGAAAGTTTCTCCGAGAAGCACGGTCAGTTTGATAAGGCAACATATTTTGCATTTACCACCTCCACCCACACCACCACCCATCTCACCCTCCTCACCTCCATCTCCACCCACCCCACCTCTGCCACCACCGCAGTTCAGTTTGGCAAGTGTGATCAAACTATCGGTATTCAGAGGAGTGGGGAATGAAGATATGGACCAATTCTGGTTCGTGGTAAGAGCAGTATGGGAAGCACAAGGCATCATGTATGACAATATTAAAAGGGCTACAGTAGTGAGCATGATGCAGGATCACGCATTAACGTGGTATAACAAGCATTCTAATGACCACCCAAACACAGGAATTGTAGAGATCTAGGTCGTGCTGAAGAGTACAATTCATGAAGCTAATATGACATTGACAGATAGAAAACATCATGCATGGTTTGTAGCATCTTTGACACTGCACTTAAGGATGACGCTGTTACAGCAAAAACTTTCCACCCAGGCTGAACGATTGGAGATGGCGATGAGATTACATGAGAACCCTATACAAGACCCTGGGTTGGGAGTCCAACAAATCCACATGAAACTATAGAATATGTGTCTAGAAATCCAAATTTTGAAACAAGACAGGACACCTCGACCGGAGGTGCACGAGGAAGTATGGTGCATAAAATGCAAAGGCCAAGGGCACGACAAGGACCACTGTGTAGTGTTCGTGAACTACTTGGTAGGAAGAGGGCCAATGCCATTAAGGCTTGAGGCATAGGTAGGGCCAAGCGTGAAATCTACATTATGGTGTGTGATTATCAAATAGGAGGAAAACACACCACGGATAATTGTCATCTGTTGCATAAGTATACATAGATGTCCTAGTAATTGTTTTGTAATTTATGCAGGTTGGTAGGCCATGATGAATGTACTTCTCGAAGCTATGAATTGATGATGGATTAGATTCTTGCCTACAAGTTGTAGACTGAAGCGCGATCCCTCAACCCAAATGCAGGTATGGATCGCGCTGGGTTTCAGGGTCGCGTTCGAGGTCGAGGCAGAATGGGACCAAGAAGGGGTCGCAGACAGCTAATTTGTTACAATTGCGGAGGACTAAGGTACTATGCCTGTGATTGTACAAACACGACAAGAATATCATGTCGATACTATACTTAGTTTGATTATGAGGCAAAAGAATTCCCTTTTTTGATAGTAAGAATGCGCGAAAAGGGGGTACTCCACCCCCCTCCAACTCAGAATTTACAAATGATGAGGTCTGAGCTACGCGAAGAAGACCCGAATGTAAACTTGATGCTCAGGAGTAGTATGGCCATGGGAGATGATAAAGGGAAGCAGCCAGAAGAAAGTGCATGGGTTCACAAGGCTCCTATAAAGGAACCCGAGTTTGAATTAGAACACACGAAGGAGACATTCATGGAAGCTAAGAAGAGCTTTACAGAGGCCTCCACTTCAGGTAGTAAGGATCAACTAGAACTAGGGATCAATCCTTCAATTCTTAGTAGCTTTCTAGAGACATGCATGAAGCTGCTACATGATAGCAAGGTAGTCAAAGGACTATAAGAACTTATCAATAGGTGCGTGGGGTCAGGAGAACCGTGCATGGTCAGGAAACTTGGAAAGCATGCATTACGCACAGGAAGGGAAATGTGGTTGCCTGCGCAAATCAGTGAGTATGAAATGGATTAGGTAATCCTAGATCTGGGTTTGGACATGAATGTACTACCAAAGCAAACATGGGAACGCATGGGCAGACCCACACTACAATGGTCCCCTATTTAGTTATGAATGATGAACCAACAAAATATTTTACCCATGGGAAGATTGCAAGGCGTAATAGTTGATATTGAAGGTGTGAGTGCGTAGGCAGATTTTGAAGTGATAGAGATTGTCGATGACAGTAATCCCTATCCTGTGCTACTACGAATAGACTAGGCCACTGATTTTAATAGAGTCATAAATATGAAGAAGCACAAAATGGTCTTTGAGAAAAAGTCACTACACGTAGTAGTACCGCTAGATCTAGCCGATGGAGCATGAGACACTGAACCAGTGCGCGATGATGATAGTGATGACGATCTCGATTTTGTTAGACTTTAAGCTTCTGTGGTAGTTTTTTGGAGTAGCAAGATCTGGATTATCCATGGTATCATGTTCATTCTGTCGACGTTTCAAACCCCAAAGGGGATCCATCATTAGGACCAAAATTGATAGAATATGAAAGATAGTATCTTGAGAGAAGAATCGTCCGACTAGAGTATATATAAACCTAGAAATTGATAAATTTTTATGTATAAGCCACCCCTTACATATATGAACAGGATTGGGTGAATCTGAATGCAGATGGAAGGATTTCGTGGGAGTGCGAAATCTCTTGCACTTCAGATTCAGACGAAGAGATAGAGCGATGGAAGAATCGGCTGTGTAAAGTAACAATGCTTAATTGCAACATGATGATTAGATCATTGCATTTCGTGAAAACAGAGGCAAGGGAGTTGCTGACATACGATGGATTAACAACGGTGGATGAATTTCTGGACAAATTTGAAAGTGCAGTACCAGAATAGAAGTGGTTTGACGCGCTAAAATGGGCATTGCGCACAACACTTGCATGATGGTTGGGTACACATCAAGGAAATTTCAAGGACTGGCATGGATGTAGAAGGATGATGCACCTACGTTTTGGAAAATCCCAGCCCCAAACAAAAGACAATTAGTAGGGGCGAAACAACTTGTGTGCCCACCTTTCTCGATGGGTACAGACATATGCTATACAGTTCGCACAAGTGCACACCACCCCTAGACTAGAGAATCGAAACAAACCACAGCAGCAGGAAAGGTGATGCACGCTACCAATTCTCCATGACGAAGCATTCGATAGGGTGTGTGGAGTACTGAACAAGGTTCACTAGGTGAGACAAACTGATTGGGATGCCAGCAGTTTGATGGGCTTATAGGACCATGTGAAAAACCCTGAATGTGGAGACAATTCCAAAGGTGTGAAATAGAGTGGAAACCATAATTTCTGAGGAGAATACAAAAAGGAATCTCCACGTAATGGCTCCTGCGGTTGTGACAGTGCGCGATGACCAGGAGGAAGAAATCACACATCTACGCAAGGTTGAACATTTAAGGATTCAGGAAACCATCTGGCGAGGGAACCTTAGACTTCACAAACTCCAAAAGGACCGGGTACGATTGAGAAGGAAAAGCATTTTGATGGACACTGAGATCAAGAGGCCGAAAAACAAAATCATGCAAGCATGTATCGTCGATAACCCAAGGGTGACAAGGTAAGATATGGATGATCGTACCACCACATTAGAATATTGTCACTGATAATTTATGACTCTGCTACCATGGATATAACTGCACCTCACCAAATGTAATAACTAGGTGAGCGCACTACATAAAGTAGAACGTGTGGTGCCAGCTGTCGCAAAGGCAATTGAGGAGCTTCCACGGACTATACTAGGAGGCATGGTGAAGTCTCGCACAGGTGGTGCAACCACCTGACTACCCATTGGGAGCATAGTCTTAGTGCTCCAGATAATTGAAAGAGAGTGCGAGACTCTAAAAGAGTCATTTTCAGAGTTGTGCGATGAGGGGGGTGTGCACAGAATCAGCATGTCACAATGGCTACGCCTGAGCACAGGGGGTTGCACTGCCACATGGGTAGGGCGGGAAGTAACTATTGGTATCACTATTCATGATGACATGTGCAATTTAAGACAAAAAGGAGTGGGTGGCGGGCATTTAAGACACGAATTAAGGGCTAGATTTGGGGCAATCTGCCATTGAGAAAGCATTGGTGGCCCAGAATTGGGGGAAACGATTGAATTTGAATTCAAAAGGTGCTATAAAACTCTAGGGGCTAACCATGAGACAACACTTGTTCATTTGATATTTGAGCAGTTGATTACAGCACAGAGTGTTGAGCACCGAGAAAGATTTGAGCCTTGAAGTTCATGAACGACCACAGAAAACTCAAATAGGATGACAACTACCAGGAGAGGTTTGGGTTTTGCAGAAGGAACCACCGATGAGGTTGCACAGAACCCCATAGTACATGATGTTCCCAGAGACACTGGGGTTGCACCGAAAATCCTGAAATCACCCTGGACACTGAAGCCCAAGAAAGATAAGGAGGCAGTGGGACCGGTTCGCATGTCCCCGAGGAATCCACGGTTCAATAAAATCTCAATGGAAGAAAATGGCAAGGCTATCACCATTGAGATAGATGATGAAGAGGAGGACCTACAAGCTCTCGTCATTGAGACAGAGGCAACAGAAGACATGGAAGAGGACATCTAGCTAGGGTGCTCTACAGCAAAATTACTCCAGTACGTCCCTCCGCAGAAAGGGAAAGCTAAGATACCCAGGGACTTGGATGTGACTAAGAGCGCACACTAGACCCCGCTCCTCCTCGATGGAATTGTGTTTGAAAGCTCGCACCTGGGGCACGTGCCCACAATGAAGTTTGAAGATTGGGACCTTGCAGGTAGCAAAAAAATTCCCACACTTAGAGATGGAGAGCCTCATGAAGCAGAGCACGGAGCGGTCAGTCAAACACTAGAGCTACGGAAATGGATGCGCAGTGTGGAGAAGGCAAGATTACTTCATCTGCTGTGGATTCTACACTTTCATTGTGCACCTATCACTATTTTTCTCATTAGGCAGCTGCTTTACCTGGTGCACGATGGGTAATTATGGTTGGAGGAGCCTATTCCCATCATGACAGATCTCATCCATAGGATTTCCGGGCCCCCTGTAAGGGAAAGGACTCTGTGGCAATAGCAGGAAAAAGTGGAGATTTGGCACTCGCAGAGGCTATTAAGAAAAAATACAAACTAGAGAAGAAAAACAGGGGTTACGCAATCAGCAACATTAAAGATAAAGGGGTGCACATCGCCACCCAACTTCAGGCCAGGAAGGTAATGAGAAAATGTTGCGGTGATGAGGTACCAGTGCCGGTAGTTGCACTAGCTAAAAAATGTGTAGAGGGGGTACAATTCAATTAGGCTGAGTTCCTCTGTGAAGAGTTCCTGACTAACTGCAAGGAAGCCTAGGAGCAGGGCAAGACCTTCCACTATGTGTGGTTTCTCTTGTCCATTTTACTGGTGACAGGGTAACTGCCCGAGGACAGTCAGTTCCCCAGCATTGAACATGACCTACCAGAGGCCGCAAAGTATGCATCGCTCTAGGCCACCAAGGACACAATGCAAATTCACAAGACCAAGATCTTCTCAGTGCTCATGGAGGTGAGCATTCAGATGTGGATCAATAGATGGCCGCGCCTGTCCCCCATAGTGTACAACAGTCTGCAAAGCTTTGTAGACTTCAAGGGAGACATGCATAATGTGTACATAAAGGTGTGTAAGGACCCAACGCCAAAATGGACCAAGCTCCCCTTCATCACCATTGATGATGTGATATTTTTAGTGCTAAAATCATGGCCCCCCAAGTGGCACACCCCGGATATGGCAGAGATGTATAGAACAACAGCATAGAAACAGAAGGATGCAGGCAAGTTGCATGTCACAAAGTTGGCTAAGAAAAGGCACAATGAAAAAGTGGCCACGAAGGTAAGGGTTTTCCACAACACAGCAAGGGTATCTGTGGAACAGGCAAAAGTTGTTGAAGAAGCAGCAACAACACATGCAATGGGGGCCACCACAATGCAGGATGAGGAGGGCCAATACATGTCCACAAGACAAGAAGCAGAGGATAACGAAGAAGGCACGGACTCAGGCACAACTTCCACCCAGCTGAAAAGGCCACACGCCACAGAGAGATCAGGTCCATGAAAAAAGGTCAAGGCATCCAAATTGGCCATCAACCCAATCACATTAATAGAAGGTGACCTCTACGACATAGGCGACACGGTTCGTGAGGTCACCAAGGAAGTGCTCTAGGAAGCCATGTCAGAGTAGCAGATTGTGTTGGGGCCCTAAGGGTGCAGCTGCAGGAACTCTAGGTGTGGCCCCCTTTGAAGTACTACAAAATTGCACCTCCCAAAAGTAGGATCCATTATCAACGATAGGTGGGATTGACCCAGCGCATTCCTCATTTGCTAAAAAAGGGGATCCCATTTTTTTGGGATGAATCCGCTCAAAAATATTTCAATGCATTAAAGAACACCCTCATTAGTGCTCCTTAAGAACATGCTAGCTGGATTCCTCTAAGAAGACTTGTGACGTCAAGACCTTGGTTGTAAGCTTGATCTTATTTCATTGTCAAAATGCAAGTTTGAGTCCCACAGAGACAGGATTGGGGTTACTGATAATCCCTTTCTTGTTGAGAGGGATTGAATATGTTGGTCAAATATCAACAAATATTTCACAACTTGTTGGGCTTGAACCTCCAAAGTTTTCATGTATGCCAAATACTGAACTTTGTCATCCACAAAGCTCTATAGATTCAATCATGTGTCAAGAATTCATTGTTGTCCTAAGTATCAGATTTTGGAATTGATCTTGTTTGGCAAAGCAATCCCTATCAATCCCAGTGGCCTGCCTCCACTTCTCAAAATCTGATCTGGACCTTATTTCTATCCAACTGTACAATATGAATTGCAGACTTTTGGGGCTCAATGTTCAGTTTGGAACAAACTAAAGCTCGAGGTCTGCAAACCAGCCCCAGGAGGAGGATATCCAGGATAACTAGGAATGGGAATCGCATTCGGGATATTTTGACCTCCTGGAAAAACAGGATTAACCGGACCATACTGGGGTTGCTGAGGTTGTTGATATGTATACCCAGGGTATGGTCGATACTACTCTAGAAATCTAGACAGAGGGATTACCAAACCAATCGCAAAACTGCAGAATACTTTTTACAGTACGGCAGTCAATCTTCCCGAATGTTGTGTTCAGTGCATTATGATCGATAGGGTGGCAGACATGGCTCCCAATATATACTCAACGGTATGTGGGAGCACAAGTCTATACTGGCACTTTTCGTCTCAAAGAGGAGGAATCACCCAACTATGGGACCCTACAACTCGCTGATGACCCTGGTACTCATTGCAACATCAGATGGTGACAACACAAGAAAATCGTTGAGGCACCGACAAGTTATGATGAGGACTATAAACCCCACTACCCTGTCTATGCACATCAACAAAAAAACTAGAACCAGACCCAATCTTCCTATACACAAACCCGAGCCTCCAGGATGCCTTAATTGTGTTGCTCCACCACCTTACGGGGAAAGTAAAGACACTAAATTTGAACAAAAACCAAGAAACCATGTATACCTCTATATAAATTACAACATTCAGGGGCTAAGACCAACATTTGGAGTATAATTGAGTTATGCCATCAACAACTTCAGAACTGAGAAGGGACAATAGAATTTGACATAATCCCTACCTAGGATCCCACATAACCACCTGGTGACAATTTGTTATCCTTCTTAGCTTGCTTGAGGGAAATTTGTTTATATGGTTGTATTAATCTTATGTGTGACCTTACTTCACCTGATTCTGAATTAAGATTGGATGATTCTATCAATGACAAGTAATTGTTTCTAATTTCCTAATCTGACTCAAGGTGAGCCCCAGTATTGTAGCAATAATGCTACAACTCCTGGGGCTTCCTGTCTCTTAATTTTATCAACCCGGTAGCCATTGGACTCTTAGTAACATCAGCACCACCCATTGGAATGGAAAGCATTGGGATATTCAATACATATTATCCCATGGATAGCTTGATATTATGGCACTTTCCTGAGCAATTTATGGTTCCTCCACTTGCAATGCCTGCCTTAGCTAGATCATGAAAATATTATGAAGATAATGTATTGTATTGTATCTTATTACAGGTCACCTTCCAGTTCGAAAAACCTTGGATCCTCATGATAAAGCATTTCACCTATATATATATATATATATATATATATATATATATATATATATATATATAATATATATATGTATATGTATGTATATATATATATATGTATATATATATATATATATGTATGTATATATCTATATGTATATATCTATATGTATATATGTATTATATATATATATATATAATACACATATATACACATATATATACACATATATTATACACTATATATATATTATATATATATATATATATATATATATATACATATATATACATATATATACATATATTACTATATATACATATATATACATATATATACATATATATACTATATATATATAATAATATATAATATAATATATATATATATATATATATATTCAATGATATTTGGCCATCAATCCAAGTTATTTTTGAACAAACAGAGTTATTAGAGGTAGCTACAGAAGCTATCTAGAAAGTGAAGGAGGTGTTAGTGTCAGTGTCTTCACACTGCCATCAGCCTCTGTTGAGCTGATTGCAATCGACCTCTGTTTCCTATTGTACCAAGAAACTGCAGCTGACCCAAGGTTGAAAATCCCTCCTGATGTGCTCTTCTGATTTGATGGACTCCCTGCCCAATATACATCAGTGAAGCCACACCATCTCTCAAGGGACTCTAATTCCCTTGATAAATCCACCTGTAACTAGAGACTAGCTAAGATACCTGTCAATTACATGTTCATGAATCTAGCACATATCCACATAATTTCAGATAAATCAAGGAGACGATAGGGTAGGAGTTGGGACACTTGGGACCACCGAGATTGAAGATAACCAGACAGATAAACCAATGGTTAACCCAGGGAGGGACAACGTTGCCATATAAGGAGCACCAACATTTCCAAAATAAGGAAAAGGACCAGGATTACCATTCAAGGGGAACCCTTGATTGGTAGACTCTAGGAACGTTGCCATTGGAATCAACCCTAAATAATCACTAATTAATATATTTCCAATTACTATCAGTTTTAAAATATATCTTCAAAAACCAATATCTAGGGACATCAGATCAATTCTTCTTGCTGATTAGTATTCTTCGCCTGAGTATCAGTCTCAACACTTTCCTTGAGCTTATTCTGCATCTTCCCGGTCTTCTCCTTCCAATGCTGCAAATTGTCCCTTCCTGATAATGATGTGTAGGTTGTGGGGGTTGCACGATTCCACTAATTTTACTATAGAAATGGTTCCCTTGATGGAAGCGGCATGTAATGGTTCAGTTTAATTGGGTGCGCTATCTCTGCGGTGAGTTCCTCACCAACTTCCTTGAGGCACAGGAGCTCAGAAAGACCTTCCATTATGTGTGGCTCTTGCTATCCATTATGCTGATAGCCTGGGAGCTACCTAAAGACAGTCAATTTCCATCGGTTGCACCAGACTTGCCAGAAGCAGCAAGGCACCAATCTTTGCACGTAGCAGCAGGTACATCATCAGCAGAGCAGCTGCTACGTGCAAAGATGGAAAACGCCATAGTGCTACCAGAAGGAGCACTAACAATAGAAAACGAGACCGACAGAGCTGTAGTGAGTAGGATCAAGGGAGTTGGCCTTAATTTGGCTGCCCTTCTATAGGATACATTGTATCGACTACAGGATGGCATAACAGTGGAGCTCGGTGCTAGGGAAGGCCGCACGATTCAGGTAATGAGTGAGAAGAAGATCAACATTGAACAACTTAGCCTACAACGTGATGAACTAGTGTCAAAGAACTGGCAGATCATGCAAATAGTTGATGAAGCATGCGGACAAGTCCTAGAGTTTTCCATCGCCATAGACCTACCAACAGAGATGTGGATCCACTGTCTGGCAAGTGGAGTCTGTAGCGCGAACAATGCGATTACAACTGGAGTTGAACCTCCAAATTATTGAGTTGCGGCTGAAGGCACAACCTTCCACTCCTCTGGAAGTTAGAGAACAGTGCGTTAGGACAATTCAAATAGGACAAGAAGAAATTGGATGAGCAGTGCAAGACTATACCGATATGTTGGACCAAGCTTTTGACGTCCTCACATCCTTGTAGGAGGACCCCAAAATACAATGCCTAGAAACAAAAGTGCACGAACTACAGGAGCAGTATGATAATGTGAGGGGAATTGCACAAACAGTTGTCCTCACCCAACGATTGGCAAAGATGCAACAAGAAAGAGCGCTAAAAAAGCAGGTGGATGCTGCTAGACAGAATGAAGGACTTCTCAAGGCACGTGTCCAACCATGGATTGATGAGGCCTTGACCATTACGGCCAATATTGAGGGCAAGATCACATAGATGCAGGGACTCTATGTGCTAAGGCAGGTAGCTGATCCTCACAAAGAAGCATTGGAAGAGTGCATGCAGTAGGTCCAGCAAACCACAAAACGATGTGCCATGGACCTCTAATCAGTATGGGACTAGTTGGAGGGGCTTCGCACCAAGGTCGCCGCACTAGCAGAGCGACTTGGGATGAGTCACGATGATTGTGTTGGGGGCTGTTGGGCATGGAATCCACCCATGTTAGGTTTTTGGGCTCAAAGCCCAAGTTTTGGTCAAAGGTTTTGTAAGACTCTGCGAATTGTAGGCATGGAGTTCAAAGTATAGGTCAAGTCATAGGGCTGTCCGCCCTAAATTATTGTAATGTAATGTAAAGTCATGTCGGCCTACCCATGGTCTGCGGACCATGGGATTGTATAAATAAAGCGAGGATCTAAGTTGTAAAGAGGGGGAAGAAAGAGAGAATAATATGAATGGTTCAAGCTTAGAGTAGGAGTCTAAGTGTATTGGGTCATAGTAGTAGGAAGAGGCTCTGCAGCTGAGTGAGCAGAGACCTAGTAGAGTCTATAGCTGACTGCACGGACCCCTGCAGCTCAGTGCGTAGGGTGGTGTCAAGTCTGTAATCTAGATAGAAGATTAATAAAGAGAAGTTGATTCCTATTTCTATGTATCTGCGGTGCATCACCTTCTTTACGTTTATACTGTTTTATTTATCATGTGCATTGATATGATTGTTGAATATGCTATAATAATCACTAGTCTTGCATAAACAAGTTAAGTAATTAGATAATAATAGATTAAATAGCAAGGAAATTGGTTATTATATGGGTTGCGCCCCAAGTAGGGTTGCGCGGAAGCAGCACTGCAAGTTGTGAAGGGATAGTAAGTGTGCGTAGCAACGCGTCAAACTACGGACTTCCATAAGCTCACCAGACATCCCCAAGGTGCGAAAACTTAGTTCTATCACCCTCCCATACTACTTTGGGTGAGGCCTCAGTCCGTGCTCCGTGGGCTGTTGTCAAAAGGGCCAGTAGTACTAGGATTTTCTTGGCTAAATCACCTCTAAACTTGGGTCAGGCCCATACAAGCCAACACATAACCTTAGCCATCTGCTAACTCTTGTCATTAAGGTATTTCATGAGGTCAATGATGAAGTCTCGTTGTATAGCCATCTGGGCATTGTTGATCTTCTGCTCACTGATTACTTGTAATGCACGCTATTCGCGGACCCGCAATTCCGCCATCCTGCAAAAGGTGAAGTGCCTCACTAGGAAGCATGGCCAGGTTAAGTCCAACTCCCTTGAGGGTGCTAACAGCCAACCTGTCAGCTTCTATCTCTGTAGCCAGTGCTCCATCTGGTAGCACTATTGCTCAGGTATCCCGTGCACACAGCATCCCGGCATCTTCGTAGGTGCCAGGTGCCAAACTGGTGGATGTGACACTGGTTTGTACTTTTGATGCCTAGATCTATAGCTCATTTAGGCCCATCTACATAGCACCCAAAGCCAACTCACGTAGGCCCATCTAGATAGCACCTAGTAGTTATAGGGTGGCGTCCTTCACTGTATCACCTATGTCATTTAATTCCCCCTCCTTTAGGGTGATCGGGTCGAGAGACATATTGCTAGCCTTGGACTTCTTCCATGGCCCTACTTTCTTTGGACCTTTGGTGCACTTGGTGTGGAACGAAGTCATCTCCAGGTCCTCTTCTCCCTCCTCTGTCTATTCGTCCTCTTCTTCTGACTCTAGGGAAGGCAACTTCTGAATCTGGTTAGAGTCCCGCTCCCCTTCCTCTGCTTGCCCACTTGTCTACTTTGTGACAATGTGCTCTCCCTTGGCCTTATTCATGGCCTCCTTTCTTTTCTTCGCAACCAACTGTTCCATCTTCAGCATGGCTTCTTCCTTTTTTTGCTGTGAGGCAAACTTGCTAGATCTCGTTTCCAAGTCCATGGTGTGCCAATATGTCAGCCAACGGTCGTGGATCATTTCAATCACATCATCTGTAGTCAAGTATGGTAGTTCATGCCACTTCTGTTCAGGGTCCTTTCGCACACGTATTTATACATGGTGGAAGTTGGCCTTGAATTCCACTTACTCTTACACCCTATCAAATTTTTTTGGTGACACCTGCAGCTTAGGTTGATGGCCATATGGATGCTCATCTCGATCAAGATCCAGAAGATCTTGTTGTCCTTGATCCACTGAGGATCCTTCGTATCCCACATCAAAGTGAAATTTTCTGCTTCTGGTAGGTTTGGCATGACCGAAGGAAACTAGCTATACTCAGGTAGCTCCCACACAACCAACACTATGGAAAGCAGTAGCCATGCATAGTGGAATGTCTTACTATGATCTTATGCCTCATGGTAGTTCACAAGGAACTCACCACAGAGGTAACATGCCCAATTAAACTACATGCCCTCCGTGCACTTAGCCCCAAAGGCTATCACTAGTGCTGACACTTCATCTGCACGACACTTGCTCATGAACTTTCCTGCCAAGATTTGCGTTGTCACCTTGACTGTGGGGTCACAGATACTCGTGATGGAATAACCACATGAATTCTTTACTAGCTTGAATTTTTCCTTCATTTCCTCAGCAAGGGCATGCTCGTCGTCATTTCCGCCAAACGCCATGGCCAGATTTTGGCCTGAGTGCCATAGCCATGTGACCCTGTGGATCAACATGTCAATGATGGGTATTGGCTCCTCCAACCATAGAAACCCATCGTGCACCAAGCATAGTAGCTTCTTGATGATGATCATCGTGATGGGCATGCAGTTGTAATGTAGCACCCATAGCAAGTTTAGCAGGCCTGCCTTGTCCATGCCTTTCAGCCAC
Organism: Pinus taeda; assembly: GCA_000404065.3. Lineage (NCBI taxonomy): Eukaryota > Viridiplantae > Streptophyta > Pinopsida > Pinales > Pinaceae > Pinus > Pinus taeda. Next base: position 26,522 of record APFE030902684.1, on the reverse strand, counting down.
TTCTTTAGCTCCAAAGTGGTCACTCTAGTGTTTTTGCGAGAGACACGGTGCATAAGTTGGTTTGTCGCTAAATGAGGGAAACGCTCCATGTCAGGTAAATTCTAATATTCCACTTTTAAAAGGGGGACACGCCCCAAGCATGGTCCCTCAAAGACAATTTTCTCTAGCAGTAGGGGTGTGTACAGGGTGACCTTACTCTCATCAATATCGTTTGGAACCTTCGTTTTACCCCTACGCAAAGGAATTTACTCAGGTAGCTTAGAAATGGGGCCAGACACCTCAACCTCAACATCGCCTATTTCCATCACAATATCCTCATTATCCATTGGGATTTCTTTGACCTCTTGTTCTAGCTCTAAGTCAACCACCTTGCCCTTTTCCTGCGTGGTGGGCTTATCCTTCTATGGGTGCTTTCTAGGTGATGTGTGCAGCGGCTGCTGTGTCACAACCTGCTTGCCTTTCTTGTTCCTTAGACCATCCTTGGTCGAGGTAGGCCTTGGCATGGGCAACTGTGGTGATTTAGGTACTTCAGCTGGTACTTCCATAGTTACAACCTTTGGGGCAACTCCCTTGGCTATCATGGCTACCCTTGGAACAACTCCTTTGGTTGTCATTGCTTCCCCAACATTTACAGTCTTAGCCGGTGTTGCCATGATGCTATTCAACAACTCCTTTTTCTCCTTCGGTTACTTCTCAAATGTTGAAATCGTTATCAAAGCTTCAAAGTTTTCATAGTTCATGCGTGCGTGAAAGCTAAAGACCTCAATTCTCAAAATGCCAAGTTTTTTCCACTGGGAAACCCTTTGTAATTTATAGGCATTTTTGAATTCAAATCCAACCATTCCCCCCACAATCAGTTCATTAATGCTAGATTTGTGAAAGATTATCAAAGATCTGGTCCATAAATTTTGACTTAAATGCCACTCCCCCGCTCCATTTGGTCGTTTTTTCATCATTAAATCATGAATAATGACTTTAACAGTCACTTTCTAACTATCCTGCGAGGTTTTTCCTTTAGTAGCGCCGCTGCTTGCATGCTTCTGCGGGCTCTATTACATTTCTTCATTTCGTGCAATTCTCCTATCGTGTAGCTATTCCACTCAGGTAGTGTAGTTTATAGTCTTGTGCTTCCTTGTAGCTGCCTGAAGTGCTAAGACTGTGCTTCCCCCATATAGTCACCTAGTTGGATCACCGGTGTATGGCTTCAATTAGCTACCATTCACCTTCCCTAGGAAGGGTTCTCCTTTCAATTTGACCAGCAGAACTGCTCCACCATAAGTAATCTCCTTGATGACATACGACCCTAGCCAGTGCATCCTAAATTTCCCTATAAATTTATCAAATTTATTGTCATATAACAAGACTAGATCATTTACCTTAAAGGTGCGCAATTTTATGTGCTGATCGTGCCATGCCTTTTCGCACTCCTTTTGAAATTGTTGATGAAATCCATCTATAAATCAGTCCTCCTCAAGCTCTGCTAGTTGTATGAGCCTCTCTTCCAAGTCTCCCTGATCTACCATTCATGTGAATGCCACTATGAATAGACTAGGTACAATGTATTCCATTGGCATCACAACTTTTATGCCATACACAAGTCTAAAAGGTGTTTGTCCAGACAGCTTCTTGGAAGTCATTCTGTAGGCCCATAGCACCGTGGTTACCGGCACATCCCAGTCATTTCTCTGAGCATTGCAGACCTTCATCAGCACACTCTCTAATATCTTATTGAATGCTTCCACTGTCCCATTAGCCTACAGATGATAAGGTGTACTTTGCTGATGATAAATTTGGAATCCCTTTGTCAACATGCTGATTGTTTTGTTAAGAAAGTGCATAGAACGATCGCTCATCAAGATCTTTGACACCTGCATCTCATCAAGACATAGTCAAAAATAATTTTTGCTATTGTCACACCTATGCAGTCCTTCACAAGCTGTGCTTACTTCCATTTGGTCAAATACTCAGTCGTGGTGATGATGTACCACGCACCCGTCTTCTTTCCTTGAGGCTGAATTGGTCCCACAAAGTAAATTGCCCATTTTTCAAATGGTTGTAACATCAACTATGGTATTAAAGGTAGCTCATCCCTCCATGGAGGCATTCTAGCCTCTGAAATGCATCACATCCCCTACAGTATTCTTTTGAATCCTTATGCATGGTTTGCCACCACAACCCAGTGTGTACAGTCTTCTCCGCTATTGCTTTCCCTAAATAATGTCCTCCTGCAGCTCCTCCGTGAGCCTCAAAGAGGATGCTTCTTTGTTGAAAGTCCGGCATATAACATTGCAATATTTTGTTTGACCCCATTTTGTATAAGTTCCCTGCAATGATAGAAAAGTCTGCCATGCGTATTACCAATTCCTTCTTCTGTTGACTTGTATAACATTTCGGAGCCAATCTTGTTGTTATGAAGTGGATAATATCTTCAAAGGGACTGTTCACGATGTGCACTACAAAGAGTTGGGTGTTAGGCAGTCCTTCCTCTAAATTAGTAGGTTCCTCTCTAGTTTCAATGCATGAAAAATGATCAAGTCCCGCATTTAGTCATCTTAGCTTCACAATAACCTCAAAGACGTACTACTAGAACAATAGCAAGCACCTACATATTCCCCCTCCCCCAACACAAGCTTGTTGACTAGGTACTTTAACGCGGAATGATCCATATACATCTTAAAGTGTTTGCCCAACAAATAGTGCCTGAACTTCTGGAGCACGTACACCATAGCTAATCCTTTATGCTTTGATGTGGAACCATTTTTCTTTACTTTAGAGAGGTTCCAACTTTCAAATGCTATAGGATGATCTAGTTCTCGCTCACCAGCCCATGTTAGTACGGCCCCCAATCCAATACATGATGCATCCACGTGCACATGAAATTCCTACTTCCAATCCAGGAAGACGAGGATCAGCGCGGTGACCATTTTTTCTTTCAACACATCCAAGCTCTTCTGACATTCATCATTCCAATAGAACGTAGCATCCTTTTTCAACAATTTCTCCATAGTCACGGTGATCTGGGTAGAGCTCTTGATGAACTTTCTACAGTATCTGGTATGCCCTAGAGTTGCGTGCAACTGTTTCGCACTCCTCAATGACTTCAAGTTGATTATACCTGCGATCTTTGTAGGGTCTACCATCAATCCTTGTCTGCATACCACATGACCCAACAAGATCCCAAAAGGGACACAAAATAGACACTTCTTCAGATTGAGCACAATCTAGTATCTCCTACATGTATCTAACATCAAGTGCAAACTTTCCACATGGCGCTTGACCAATCCAAGCAATCTCCATTCGTCAAAGTATTCCTCCATAAATCTATGAATGAAGTCTTTGAATGCCGCAATGGCTATGCACAAAAAGATTGTTGGCACATTCTTCAGCCCAAAAGGCATTACGAGGTATTGAAAATATCCCCATTTAGTTGTGAAGGTTGTCTTGCTTCTATCCTCAGGTGCAATTTTGATCCGATGGTACCCAAAGAACCCATCAGTGAAATAGTATGCTTCTTGGATGCCTACATTATCTAGGACCTCATCAGTGAACGGGGTTAGGAAGGGATCATGCACACAAGCATCATTCAATTTCCTGAGATCTATGCATATCCTTATTTCTTCCTTCTATTTCTTTTCCTAAACCACTATTGGGCTTACCCAATTAGATTCTTCCACTGGTTCAATAATACCTACCACAAGCATCTTATCTAACTCAACGTGGACCCTTTCCTTGTACTTCGAGTTGAGGTTGTATGGTATTTGCTTCACAAGTTTCATGTCTGGATTTAGGGTGATCTTCATGGCGCCTTAGTCTCCTATTATCCCTTTCAGATTGGAAGAATTCGTGGGGAATAAGTCTTGATATTTGTGGAGCAGTTTGGCAACCTTATCTACTATTGCATCATCCCAACAGTCCCCAATATTTGAAAACTTCAGTTCTACCTCCATGCCAATGTTCACCTTCCTAGCCTTGACCTTCAGTCTCTAAGATATTAACTTCGTGGTGACCTTCAGTCTCTAAGATATTAACCTTTCTCGGTTCTTCATCTTCTTCTTCCGATGTTACATTGGAGCATTTGAATGAGTGGCTCAGTTGGGTAGTCCAATAATATAGAGGATCCCGCAGTATCATAAATATTGCTATCTTAACCTCCTGCAACGCTTCATCAATGGAGTCAAATCCAACCTCAAAACTGAACGTTAGCAAAAATCCTTGGTTTAAAACATCCCATTCTTCAGTGCCAAGATGGAGTTTTGTCTCCAAGTACCAATTCATTGGATAACCTCCAAGCTATGAAAAAAATATGGATCCACTCTGGTTGAGGCTTCACTCCATATGCTTCAGTCCATTTGGCCAAATGATTGCATGGATCATTCCTCCCATCATATTTTTCTATTAGTCGTACATTCGGGTGGCCAAAGCATATCCTCATCATCCTCCTATATTTGTGCCAATCATAAAGACTACCCTTGTGCGTACCCCACCATCTTGTAGGTGTAGCATGCAACGCCTAATCTAATGCCTAGAAGTAATGCTTCTTGAGCGCTTCCCTTTCGAATGCATCCAAAAAGTGATCAACGTCAATTAGCCCATCATAGTGAGGAAGATTCCTTACCTCTAAGGATATGCAATGCAACAACTTGGTCATCATACTACAATGTAGCGCAGATACTTCATGCAGCTGGTTCTAACAGTGCTCTAGTTTTTCATCCAATTCTGATGTGCAGGATCTCTTGTGGTCCCATGTAATACGTCCATCTGTTGTTAGATTCATGCAATCCTAGTGTTGCATCGTTATCTTGTAAATCTGGTCCAAATTGTCATCACTTTCATAATCATGGACTAGTTTTGTATAGCGGAGTCCTTCTGTAGGATGTAATGGCACCACTACGCGAAGTGATTTATTTTTAAATATCATATTTCGATTCTTCAGGTTTATTACTCCATTCATGTCAGTGGCCCAATCAATCCCAAGGAGCACAGGGTAGAGATTGCTATCATCCACAATCTCTATTACTTCAAAATCCACCAGCACACTCATGCCTTCAATGTCAACTATTACCCCCTACAACCTCCCCATTGGGATGAGTTTTTGTTGATTTTCCATCCTTAACCGGATCGGAGACCACTGGAGTGTAGGTCTCCCAATTATTTCCCATGTTTGTTTTGGCAAAACATTCGCATCGAACCCCAAAACCAGGATAACTTGGTCCATTTCATTTCTCCTATCTACATGGTGAGTCTCATCTCATGTCTAGTCCTTGCCTTATGCTTACCAAGGTTTCTGACTACCTATAGTTTTTCGATAGCATTGTGCTTTCCAATGCACTGATTGATCAGTTCCTATAGTCCCTTCAGAGCCTTACTATCATGAAGTAGTTTCGTGTAGATATCTAAGAACGTGGTAATCATCAATGGCTCCATTTCTTCAACTGATTTCTCTTGACTTCATGAGGTAGAGGCCTTAGCAAAGCTTTTCTTTGTTTCCATAAATGTTTCTTTTGCGCACTCAAGATCGAACCCAGTCTCCTTTTCTGGTGCTTTGCAGACCCACTCACCTTCTGCAGGATGCTTCCCTTTATCCTCACCAGTCATCATTCCACTCCGTAGCATAATGTTTGCCTTAGGGTCTTCCTCATGAGGCTCAGACCTCATCATCTGGAGGTTCTGTGTTGGTTGTTGAGGCTATGCCCTATTTTCACGAATCTTAGCCAACAATATAGGTTAATCCTCAGTTGCATTGTCAAACTGAGTATAGTAGCAGCATGACAATCGCGTCGGATTCAGGCAGTCTCTCGTGTAGTGTCCTTGTCCTTAGCCTCTACCAGACCCCCCTCCACCATGGCCTGCCCTAATACTCACCTCGCACTCCCCTAACGCCTTGGTTTGGAGTCTGCGTTTCTGCTTGCACCTTGTATGCAGGTGTCATATCCATCATTAGTTCATAACTATGGAAATTGCACTTGTCATGACCTACTGATTGATAGAAGTTACAGAAGAGTTGTTGTGGTGTCTGTACAAATTTCTGCAGCAAATGGAAATTGTCAGTCGCATGCTTCCCAGCTACCTAACATATAGTGCACCATAGAGTGGGCCCTGTATTTGGCCCTACAAAAGCCTCTAACCTTAGAGGAATTGGTCCCCCTGCTACAACATAGTTCACAAAGACTAGACAGTGATCCTTGGCACACCCCTGACCTTTGCATTTCAGGCACCAAACTTCTTCATGCACCTCTAGTTGAGCTATTCTGTCTTTCTTCAAACTTTGCATTTCGAAGCAAAGGTTTTGCATCTGCACGTGAATTTTCTAGACCACTAGATTAGCATCCTGCATTGGTGTCTCATGTAGTCTCATCACAATTTCCAGAGCTTCTTCCAGGGTCCTGATCTTCTGTTGTAATGGCACAACCCTTAGGTGCGATAGGAGCAAGGCCACAAACTATTCACAGTGCTACCCATCAATTAGGTTCATGTTGGCTACACAGATTGTAGACTTCAATCTTTGATCCAAATCCTAGGGCATCTCCCCAAGCATCAACATGATCTCCTTGAATCCCACAATGGATTGTGCTTGAGACTTAGGTCTACTTAATTCCCTATTCAGCATAGTCTGGATATCTGCCAATGCAGACGTTGGGTTATCAGTACTGTACTTAATGTACCATGTTAGTGTGCGGTCCTCCAAAGAACTAACCAGTGTTTCTTTCTTCATTTGATCATTTGTGATACCCTTAGCTACCCATATAGCCTTCGGGATGAACCAAAACTGGTCCAGATGTTCATTTCCTATGCCCTTGAATAGAGGTAGCTTTACAGAGTTTTCCATGTTGAACATCGGTGAAGGTGGTGGTTGTGTGGGTGATGGGGTAAGTGGTGGAGGCGTGAATGGAGGTGGTGTAGGTATTCATGGGAACCCTTGTCTTATCAATGGAATAACACTTAGTGGGGAAGCCTGCGCTGCTCCTTCATTGTCACTCAAAGGTGGCTCAATCAATGGGTTATACTTAGGACCTTTTCTTCCTCCGTCCCTGAAAGACCTTCCAGTTCGCGTAGCTCCAAACATCAAGGGAACTACATGACCCACTTTTCACACAAGAGCATATTAATCCAAGTATTTAGTGATTTCAAATACTTACCTTGCATCCCTTTGAAGAAGCGACGCTCTACTTTGCTGTAGTTGACCGAAGTATCAACCGAAAACTCTGTCACAAACCCTCCTATGATACAATCGAGCCAGTGATTGACAACAAGTGTGATCTTATCTTCAAAGGCTTCCAATTTCTACACTAATGCCGGGGTCTAGACAATGAGATTGTCAAGCCTCCACCTTCCCTGACTGTCTTCCAACTTCGCAATCCACTCATATAATTCAACTGGGAAAGAACAGAATAATATTTTGTGAATTTCTATGTACGGATATCTATCCAACCACTATTCCTTTGTCAATCGTAGATTCCTGTTTTCTTGTGCCGCAAATTCATGGATCTTCCTATCCAACCAGTCTTCAATCTCCTTTTAGTTGGATTCCAATGGCACGACATCACACATCTTGTTATGCAGATCCCAGTCTCGATAATGGAACCATTTGTTGGCTTGATGGGCCCTGACCCAGGTTCATCGTTATTCCGCCAAGCAAATCCTAACACTGCTGGCCCTTTCGGCATCAGTCCGTGGAGCGTGGACCGAAGTCTCACCTGAAGCATTATGGGGGGATGCAGGAACCAAGTTTCCACACCTTGAGATGGTTATGATGTCGGTTTTATACCTTAAACCCTTCCTTTGTGTAGACTAATAAGGCTTTAGGTCTTATCATTGTACTTTCTCTGTCGTCTCTTAGAACCTCTATGAAGGTATATGATCATCCTACACGCAACCCTAACCAGTGGCTCAGGTACTTACGCGCCCTTATTACTACGTTATTGTATAATTTCTTGAATTATATTAAGTGTTCACCAATTTTACCATGAAATTAAGATTATCTTCACATAAACATATAACCTTATTTGTGTTCATATAATAGATAGAAACATATAGATTCGTGCATAAAATTAGCATTATAACATAAACCTAGAACTTAACATAACATAATCACGTGATCCAAAGGGGAAAAATACAAAGTAATTTCATAATACTTCTCTTTATTAACAATTCAAATCTCCAATAGACTCTATCTGCCCTGTGCACATAGCTATAGGGGTCCACGCCATCATCTGCGTACTTCTACCCTAGGCCTTTATGCACTCAGCTGCAGAGTGTCTTCCTACGTTAATACTCTCGCTCTTCACTCTTCGCTCTTCATAGAATCCTCAAGTACATAAACTCACTTTTTCTTCTACTTCTAGGACTCTCGTTACAATCCCATGGTCCATGGACTAAGGTCATATATCTAAAGCCAACACAAGCTATCTAAGCTATGGCGGAAACCCTTTTTGACTCTTGCTATCTTCAAACTCCATGACCATAAAATGTGTAGACTTTACATTCCTTTCTTCAAAATTCGGTCTTTCTGCCCCAAAATTAGGGGTTTAGTCCCAAAAATGACCCCAAAGGACTCATTCCCAACAATATTTGCACCTAAAATGGAAGCTGGTGTGAAAGTGGAGGTTTACATTTGTTCATGTTGAAAATTGTAGGCATGGAATCCTAAGGGTCGACCCCACCAATGGCCAAAAGCAAAGCTTTCCTTTGTGCTGGAAAAGTTTGGAATACTTTGAGCCCCGCCATAGTTGATGGTTCTTGCACCAACTATTCTATCAATATTGTAGTTCTAGGCAGCATGTGCAGATGTATTATGCATTGTGTGACAAAGTGCCCCTTCTAGGGGACGAATCACAAGATCAACAACCGGCCGTTCGATATGAAGATCGTTGGGCAATGATGGGTTTAGAGTCGAGGAGGATTCCTCAGCGTTAGCGATTGGAGCTCCATAAGTTATGGGTCTGGTTTGAAGATCGACCCTTTTAAATGTGTAAATGGTGGATGGTCCTTCTCCAGTTGAAGGATGATGTGAACCGATGTTGCCCCGTTATGGGGGTTGAGGTTGGTTAGCAATAAGATATTGTTGCTAGTGAGTAGGGAAAGGGTTGCTTAGGACTGCAGAGGTCCAAAAAACATCCTTTTGAGCAACGAGATTTGTGCATTCATGGAGGTGTGGAGAATGATGTGTTATATGGTCTTCTACACAGATCTTGCAAGGGAACTTGACATATTTGTCCTTTCCAATATTAGTTGGCACAACAACTTTCTGCTTTGGGTTGGACTGCTTGGCTGACTTCTCTTCAGAAGGAGTGGTCTTTTTCTTATTATTCTTATTCTTAGTGTCAAGTTTTTGTGTAGATTGCAGAGAGTTTATCACGATAGTAGGAAGAGTAGTTAATTGGGTAGCAGGGTCAACTGACAATTAGGAAATGTGACCACTAAGTTGTTTTACAACAGCCTCAAAGGTAGCGCTGATAATACCATTAGAGTGCGCATCGGGTTGCTAAGTAGCAAGAGCATTGGAATCTCTAGGGGAATTGAGAATTGTAGGAATTTACAAGGTAAGTTCCTCAGACAAAACACCAAAGGACACCACTCACAAACAAATCACAGATCAATACACCAGTATTTTTGACATGGTTAAAACCCTCAAAGAGGGAAACAGTCCACG